>VUQI01002317.1:0-12135 GCA_015106735.1 Paratilapia polleni | reverse complement strand
TACCCCCCCCCCCCCCCCCCCCCAAAACATTTAAAACATAACAAGGTCAAGGGATTCAAGTGGAGAGAACATTTCCCAGCATAAATCTCCTTCTAAATTGAAATTTCTACAGGAACTGCATGCAAGAAAGCCATTCTGAAGTCAAAGTGTCCAAATAAAGAGGATGGTCAAATGTGGTCTATGGTACTTGTGATCAAAAACAGTTTTCATGTAGCCATGCCCAGTAGTGCTGTACTGCATAAGGTAATGTCAGAAACGTCTGTATATTTGCCGGAGTGTAGAAGCTTTTTTTAAGAGACCGCACAATGTGAACACAAGTGTATCAAACAGACATCTTGGGAGAATCAAACAACATTGCATAAACAAGAGTCCAAATCAGAAAAGAAACTCTTATCTTACTCTTTAAAAAGGAAACACAGCCCCTCTTAATTTAAGTAGAGAACAAGTCAAAGCAATGAGGCAGCAAGTGTCAAAGTTTAAAACAAGAACAAGGCTGTTTTTACAAATCAGTTGTCACAACAGAGGCTGATTTCTAGGGCTGTTACAAAACATACGAGTACTAATTTATTGAGTAGGTATTAAATTTTCAATATCGTTTTTCTTTTTTAAAATTTTGAACTATACACCATTTCAGCTTGCACACCTTGACCTCACCTTACTGTTGGAAACTCAATGACTTGCTTTGCTGTGTTCATTGGTTGGGCAAAGCAGTGAAGCTTCAGGGTGTCTTATTATTCTGATAATTTGCTGTTGTAGTAATCATCAGAGAATTGTCAGAATAATAAGCTTTGAAGCCCAAAAATGATTTTTGGGACAGCCCTTATAATTTCAGTTTCTGTAGGACATACAGCTGAACTCTGCTCCAAGGTTATTGTAGTTAGCTAAAACAAACTAAAAAACAAACAAAAACATTCAATTTCGTAATTAAAAAAAAACCCCAGGATTTTACACAAAATCCAACTACAACAACAACACTGTGTGTGTGTGTGCATATATATATAATTTTTGTCAGATTTGTAAAGAAGCATGAAGAGACTTTGGTGCACAAGTTTACTGAGAGTGGACTGTGAGTCAACTGCATTCACAATGTAATGTTTATTTAATATTACCTAAAAACTACTAAAAAATAAACGAAATCTTTACACAATAAAAACTAAACAAAAAAAAGCAAACCACACTGGAAACTAAGTGAAACTAATGTGATCTACTGACAAAAACTACAGAAAAAAAGTACACTATAAGCACTCTGTAAGAAATGTGCTTCCATCATTTCTGTAAGCTTCTAAATAAATATACACGCTCAAATCTTTCAAATATTTCTATAACTGATGCCAGTCAAAATGTAATCCACACTTATGTTGAACATTCAAAAAGGGGAGGGCAGAAAATGTATTATAAATACTGAAATAACAAGAGTTTTTAATAGTGGACTCTGGATTATTGGACCACACAGTATTCAAATTTCCTTCTGTAAAATTCCCAGGTATTGGGGACACATACTTACAAGACTGTGCATTATATTTTGGGGTGAACAGATTTTGGAAGTGGCTTTGTTGGAAATTACTGTCCACAGACAAAATGAATCCTGAGCATCTGTCCATTGATTTAAGTGACAGACTACATAAGTAGTCAGATTTATGTAATATGGGTACGGTTAAAGGACGCATACCCGTGTGAATGAGGCTGTGTCTCTCCAGGTGGTAACGCTGAATAAACCTCATGTCACATACGGCACAAGCATACGGCTTCTCCCCTAAACCGAAGAGCACCAGTTTTAGTTAAAGTCCCCACAAATACCAATTAGCTGTGAGGCAAAAGCTATTACGAAACAATGTTTTAAGCAGGCCATTGTAAAACTTCACAGTTGCAGCACACTCCTAGACTCAGTGTAACTCAAGCTTTCAGGGCCTCCTTCAACAAATCATTCATATATTTAGGCAATAAAAGCTGTTCTGGCTTAACCATGTACTTGAGCTGTTCCAAACACAAACCATACCTGTATGAATGAGGATGTGTCTCTTCAGGTGGTATCCACTCCTAAACGCTCCATAACAGTGATCACAAATAAAGTTTTTCTGCACTTTGGATGATGGTCCATTCTCATCTCCACCTGTGCCCTATAAAGAATGGTTAAAAAACACAAAGTGGTTAAACAGGCTAAGTGATGGCTCAGGAGTGCGCTATCAATGTATGCCAAGATTTCTTGGGAAATATCAGCAACTATAGGCCTATAGCTATTACTCTCAAAAGATATAAAATAACAATTATTCATTTATAACCATTTATTCTTAAAACCAGTGGTATGAATGAACACAACATGAAAGGTTGTTTTGTTTTTCCAACTACGTTATTTACATGTGAACTGAGAAATATCCCACAATCCCTTCCAATGGCCTAATGCCCTCACGTTACTGCTCCCCCTGTTATGCACACAACCGCAGTTATTGTGCTCTGCTTCACTCTGCTCCCCTCCCCCTCTTTCCTCTCTAGAGATCCTCCACCCCCTCCACATCTTCCCTGGACTCCTCCCCCCACCCCCACACAAACAAAATGTGCACACATGAAAGATCCAAGTCAGGCATACTCAAACAAAGTTAAATGCTTTAGCTACAAAATATGTACAAAGCGGCATAGGCACATTTTCCGTAATGAAGAAAAATGGAACAGACACGGCAGAGACGATTCCCTATTTAGCAATCAGAGCCACTGACCTTCCCTCCCCTTCCTTCTTGTTCTCTCACTTTACAGGGCGTTACAGATTTCCTGTTCTTTTTTTTCTGCTGCATGTCCTCGTTGGCTCTCATTTCTTTCTCATCCAGCAGGCGGGGAGCTTGGAATTCACCTTCCTTCCGGATAAGCTACAAAGCCAGAAAAAAAAAGTTAATTATTTCCCATTTTTAAGAATGGTTTAGTCTTTAAGACTAAAAACAGAATGTGTGAAGTGATACAGTTCAGCCATTATTATGTGCACTCCTGCCACTGCCGGCAGCAGAGGTCAACTGTATGTAGCAGCGCAGCTTTGTATTTCCTAATTTTAGTTAACCCAGTACATGCTTTAGAACCATTTGATATATGTTCTGATGGAGGACTGATAACTGCTCTTTGATTTTCTAGCAATTACGTTTTGTTTGCCAAAACAAGAAACATATAGCTTGTGGAGGGAAAAGGACAATGGACTAAAAGGGTACTAACTATTCACCCTTATGTATAACCTGGTAGTTCTTAGGTTAATACATTTTTGCACCCCAATTTAAATCCATATCCTTTCTAATTTATAAGTTGAAATGCTATACCAGCAGAGGTTGTTTTAAAGTAGGATAAATCATCACAGTAAAAGTGAAACTCCTTCTACGATGAAATTCTGAGTTTCATACAAGCAAAGGGTTTAAACCCTTCACAATATTAATAACAGCATAAAACAGCCCAATTTCCACTCCACATTTCCCATGTGGGTCCTAACCAGGGGTGGACAGCTCATTCCAGATGGGAGGATCATATGGCTCTGGGGAGCACGGTCAGGTCCCTCTCTCTGGGGTGGTGCATGGCCAAGTGGAGCCATCATTTTTTTGGGTGGAGCAGCCATGGAGCTGGCCTGCATCAGGGCCATACTGGACAGGACAGCTTCGCAGCCAAGCAGCCCCGCCTGCAAAGAAAGAGAGTTAACAACAACACTTTACCAACTATATCAAGCATTTGAAAAAAATAACAGTCTGCAATTTCAAATTATCTGCATCTAAGACAATACTGCGAGTCACACGCAATATGCCAAGGCAGTCATCAACGACAACATCCTGAGTGACACAAGATTGCAAGTAAAGTTATTTGTCACCACTCTGGTGTTCTTAAAACAAACCCATTTCATATGGTCGCGGACTGAGCTGCTGGGCAGATGTGACATTGCTGTTGTATATGTGAGCGCAGGGGCAGGGGTGGGGACAAGGTCATCCAGAGATCCGTCAGTCAGGATGGTCGGGCTGGTGGGAAGCCACACCCACCTCACTCATCTAGCATTAAAACTGAGGAAGAGGAGGATGTGGATGAAACAGACAAACATTAAATTATAAACAGCAACACTTGCTGTCTTTATCGTTACATATTCCAAAAAAAAAATATAACACAGGGTCATTGGTCCTCATTTGGACAAATGACTATGTAAGCAGATTTAGCATGGGTTTCTTTAGGGAAATTATTTAGTATGCATGCCACTGAAAACTGATTGCAAACAAGGTTTACTGACTGTAGATGTTTATTTAATTATGCTGTATAGTTACCTTGCAGCTATGTTTTGTCCCATTTTCAAGATATTACATTTAACCATAGTGTGCAGGTGAATGACTTCCACCATTTTTTTGGCTTCTGAATACTCCCATTTTTATCAAAAATAAATAAGTCAATCAGCCAAAACAGTGACTGGGAATACAATCAAACATCCTACCCATTTCACTGTTGGATGACACACACAAAATACAAGAAAAAAAATCTGACATGTTTAGTTAACACAATACAAAGCTGTCACTTGTAATTTGCAAAACATCAGAAACACTCCTGTGATTGCAAGAGATCATTAATATGGGCGGGCATATTTACAATTCTAATCTGTTTTGGTTTCCAGGTTTGTCTGCATTACTCTGGAGATGAACTTAACAAGCATACTTATAACACTAAAAGATACACTTCATAGTAGCTTTAGATTATTATGACCAGTTAGATGCATGAAATTTTATAATAGCTAAATGTAAAGGGAGCCAAATATTCTTTCACAAATTTCAAATTATCACAGTTTAGCATCAACTCATTCATGTGCACTATGACTGCTATTCCAAAGTGGTGCAGTATTACACCATGCTGCATTTAACAAATCAAATCTTCATGGAAGACAAACATCTATCTGAGTTATAAGAAAAATGAAGCCCAGTGTTTTAACAACTAGTTCTGTTACCCTATTGTATAAACTAAGCCAGGTGCTGGAAGCACAGTTAACTTTCATTTTCAGAAAAATAATAACTCAATTGCTAACTTTTTGGTATATGTTTGGTATTTGGTTAAGTAAACAGATACCAAAGTTTGTCACTAGTTCACAGGGCATTAAGCTGTAGGCCAACAATATAACATGCACACCTGAGTGCTCTGGGTAATAACAGAGACTCTTGTGAACCAGCGTGGAAGGTAATTTTTAGTCAAACTGGTTTCAAGTTGTGTAACAACTGATGGTCCTTATAAGTGTTTTTATTCATGAGAAAAAGCAGCAGAAACTTGGGAAGATGAGAGGAGACTGCAGAGAAACTACAGCACAGTCAGACAAATCACATTTAAAAACATGAGCATGCCTAATAAGACCATTAGCATATCAAAACACTTAAGCACATAAGCAATTCTTAAAAACAGGTCACGTATTAATCATTTGTATAACAAGAAAAACGTTAAGTATGTACAGCAAAAAACATGTAAAATAAAAAAATTAAAAGAAAAGAGTACAATTTAAACCACAGTTCAACATTTAGTGGCACAAGAGGAGCTGCTGCGTGAGTGCGTTTCTATTGTTTGATTGATTTTTAAGGAAAAGCCTAACAATACAGATTACCTGGGTCGCCTCGCACAGTACAACTTGGGGTGATATCTTCGAGAAAACGTAAATCTATGTGGAATATATATGAGTGAGGGTGATTCCAAGTGTACTGCTGGAGAGGAATACAAAAGTGTTTGCAATTTTATAAACTACGGGCCTAAATAAATTAAAGCATGTAAAGCTCTCCAACTGCACCCATGTTTATCGGGTGCAATTAAACGTGTGTTTTGCATTTTAACACGAGGTTTGGCAACTCGAATGTTACGAGGAGGCCATTAATTTACCGAAAGAAACATTTCTCGATCTTGTGAAGGCGTTTTGTGGGTTTAATGTTAGTTTGAGGGTTCGCTTTGATGCTCGCTATTATACAGGTTAAATATTACGCTTGTGTGCCACCATAAAAGTTAATGGTGACCAGAAATATAGTTTTACGCTACAATGCGTTGGTTAACTAACCACGGCTAACGCCGCTAAGAAAACAGACAGCTAGTGGACCGCTAACATCAGCTAACACTAATTAAAACACTATAGGCATACGTCGCAGTTATTTTCCAATTATAGTACTTGCGTTGTGTGTCAGAGAAAATTCAATGAGCAAGTAGGAAATTGTTCTGAATATATTGTAATTTATTAGCTTTGCCCATGGGTGGCCTTCACACTACCACCGAACCTATCGTTAGTTTTGCTGATGTTGAACAACCTGGCTAACATCAGCTAGCCACCAGCTAGCTGCTCGCGGGCGCCCTCGCCCACTGTACTGTTACTGCTAGTAATCGAGCAAATTTTCAAGCCCACCTGGTCATCGATGTAATACACCTGCAAAACGGGAGTACATATATATATATATATTGCTAAATTAATGCATTATTTCTTTTAAACAACAATGTTTCTTTAAGACATAAGCTCGAGCGGTTCAAGAGAAGACTGAGCAATAAAGGCATTCGTGATGGCCGTCGCAGCGAGTGCCTCCCCCTCCCGACGAATAAGCTAACATTTGTTAGCGGCCTAGCAACAGCTAACATTAACGCTGTAATATTGTGGAAACCCATTTGCTGTCTTCTTACAGCATGATTTTTGCAAAAAAAAAAACTACCAGTCCACTTAATGCACATTTACAATTCACCGAGCATCGAAGAACAAAAAATATATTTACCTACCTTTCTGCTTCACTCGCCCGACGTTTTCTGTACCGTCTAGTTTACAAACACAGGAAACGCCACAGGATGTAACCCACTCCCCCACACAGCAGCAAAGCCTCCTCAAGCGAAGAGAAAAGGGTCATCTTCTATCAGCTCCCCGTGAACTGAGAGCCTTGCTTGAATGATCGGACAAAATTCAGTCCATTTTCATAAGTGGTGCGGAGATTTGACGCCCACTCCACGTTATGTGGCTATATGTTGTGGTGTTTCTGGCCTCCCCCAGTTTGCAGCAGATACAGACCCCGGCTGAAGAGACGCAGACGAAAAGGAAGGTGTGAACCCTTAAAATGACAGAAAACAGGGACGCACACACAAACACTGGAGCTTACAGTGGCTCAGTCTGCAGCCGCTTTGCGGCTGAAGCGCACCCAGGGCCAAATTAATAACCATGAGTAGTGCATGACATATATTATTGTGGACGCTGCAGCTTTTATTCTTACAGAGTTACATTAGGTTGATGACGTCATTGTCAATAGTGTCAGTATCACTGATTTTTTTTAGTCAATTTTTCTGCACTTTGCACTTTTCTTTGTGTTTGGTTTACACATTAACCTGGAAAAAACATACCTCCTGTACTGACTCAATAATTTGGTAAGTAGCATAGGTTATGATGTTTTATTCGCTGGTTTTGGACTTTTTATTTCCATTTAAAGGGAAATAGGCTTTCCAACCATATGGGATTTATTGCCAAGAAGCATTTTTACAACAAAGAAATAATCGACCAAACATAAATTTCCTTACTTTTTGTGCTAAGTTTACAATCCTGTTTCCCATGTTGGGATGCTGTGTAAATTAACCAAACTGTGATAATTTGCAAATCACTTGAACCCTATACTGTAAAAAAAAAGCAAAAAAAGGCTGAAACTCAGAAGACTGTTTTTTAAACATAAGTTCATGTTGAATTTGATGTCAGCAATTATTTTTTAAAAATGAGACAGGTTCAACATCAGAGTGAAAAAGTTTTGTAATGTTAAAAAACATTTTAAGGAACATCTTATAACTAATTAGCTTAATAATTTGCATGAAAATAAAAAACAAAACAAAAAAAGAATCTCAGAGGGGTTGAGCCTTAACCTTAGAGTAATGATGGAAAGGAGATCACCACTCTTTGAAAGACTGCATGGGCAGGTAGTTCAACAATTCAAGAAAAAAAATTCTTAATGTTGCATTGCAAAGAATTTGGGGATTTCATTTGGTTCATCATATCATCGAGAGATTCAGGGAGTCCAGAGAAATCACTGTAATTAACAGACAAGACAGAAGAACAGTAATGAATGTCCGTCACCTCTGGACATAACAGTCATGATTCTGATATCAGTGCATGGACTCAGGAACACTTCTGAAAAACACTGTCAGTGTCACTTTGGGCCTGAGCTCATTTAAGATGGACTGAGACAAAATGGTAAACTGTCCTGTGGTCTAACCTGTCAAGATCTGCAATTCATCAGGCATGGACAGGAAATCACAGCGTTGAAGTGAAAGAGGATATTGATCACCACGCTTGTAATCTGCATACAGTTCAAAAGTCAACATCTGTGATATTGATATATGAATATTATGTTAATATTTTCAGTATGAAAATGTGATACCAATTATTTCTTTTAAGTTTCAGGCAATGTGTCATCAGATGTTTTGAAATTAGCAACAGCTCTTCATTAGATAACTAAAGTGACAGAAAAAAAAGCCTCTCGTTAGTAGAGGAGTGAACAAATGTGCACACAAGTTATTCAACTGCAAAACACACAGCTGATATTGACCTGACTTAAAGGCACTTGGCCCCATTTCAGATAAGTGCAATTCACTGTAACAGCCTTGGGATAGAGAACAGACACTACTTTCCTTAAGGACTCAAGGACTTTAGCTAGATGAATGTCTGTCCTTAGAGGAAAAACAAAACAGTTCTTAAAACTACAACCATGATCCACCTTCCTTCTTGCCCATCCAGCTGGTCTTATTTAGAAGGCAAATATCATGCAAAGATTCAATGTCCCTTCCGTGACACAACCTGTTTTGACACCCATTACATTTAATAGGCTACTTCACACAGGCAGGCCTAAAATAGTGGCTTTTGTAATGCTGTTGAACTGGCACATACCCATGCATTTGACTTTAGAGCCTTTCACACATGTATTGATTGCATGTTTCAGTTTCAGCTGCGTTCTGTGGATGAAACATTGTATTTTATAACACTAATAATAATAATAATAAAAATTAGGCTATTGCTATTATGCTAGTAACTGTGGGGACAGTTGCTGTAAACATTAAGGAAAAAATGACTTATCTACTTAATGTTTTTCCTCCTTGGGCTTTCTCTTCGACAGAAACTGTCTTTCTCAGGAATTTTTAGTGGGCGGTACGCGAGCGCGCGCACACAAACACAAATGTACCAGGTAGGTAGGGGTAATCTTATACCTAAGGTCGTTGGCGCATAAAATCATGTGACCTGGCTCATCCACTCCCTCGACACCTTTCTGCTCAGTTTGCCTCCGTCGGTCCACACCGGGAGGCAACGCAGTGGCGGCAGCAGTGTCAGGTGTCGCACAGGTTTCACAAAAAGAGTGACTCAACGGAAGTTCGTACAGGTAAGACGAAACCTAAAGCAAGGGCATTAAAACATGTTTAAATATCCGTTTAAGCTAATAAGAAAATAATGGAGCCTATTTTGAAAAACACTGAGTGAGTCTGTGATTGCTTAGATTGAGATTTTTGACTTTTATAGTTAAAGCACGTGCACATACTTATCTCCCTCGCTGTCTTCCAGGTAATGGCCAAACCAGCCCAGCAACTGAGCTTGTATTCTAGGCTTAGTGGGCTCCTTTGTGTAAACTTACTTTGAATACCATTATGACTCTATAAATCGTTGTTAAAGTGTAGGCCGGTAGGCTAACTACATTAGCCTCTTTTTTTCAGAGAGCTCATAGGCATAAACCTTCTTCACCAACTTACTGTTACACCTGTAATTAAAGTTTTTCAAAAGACATGATGGCCCCCTGAACAGGGGTGCCATTCTTAAAGTCGTGTCTCTGTTGCTCGCCTCAGTGCTGACTCTTCACTTTAGACTCAGTTATTTTCGTATGAACAGCTGATTTTGTGGTTTTGGTTTTGAGAATAATTGCGTTATAGCTCATTAACGTGTCAAACAATGTGGCCTCCTCCTTAGTTATGACTGTGTTGTGGTTACTTGTCACGGAGTTCTTTACTTTAAATAAGGGCTAAAGGTTTTCAGTGGTTGTAAAAGCTTTGTTTAAAATGTACTGTCCAAGTTACCTCTGATTTAGTCGATGTTCTGATGAAAGCCTGCATAGTAACCTGAAGTAGTAATCCTGGGAATTATGGATCTATGTGAAAATGAAAGCTAAGAATCTTTCGTGTAATCCAGAGATGATAGTGTGACAGTTTATGGAAAATTACATTATTTGTTGTTATACTAAAAAGTGATCAACAGTACAGCCGACTTTCATTACATTATATTAGCTGCTTAAAAACTGAATACTGTGAAGCAGTTTTATTTTCCTTTTAGGTTCCCAAACCAGGTTGTGCAACAGGAAGTCCGAATCTTGAGCATTACAGGCATTTTGCATACCTATGAAGCATTCTGTTCCTTCCCTTAAATTAGTAACAATTTTTGCTGCCTGTTGTAGATGACGGTGAACCTGTATAATTCTCTTTGTCCAATTTTAGGGACGCGTGTTTGCTTCTGAGTCCTAGTTGTCTTTATGGGGAGGTTAGATGTCCTTCCTGTTTTCTTTGAAGAAACACAACCACTGTGTTTCTTCAGCCATGTCATGTTTAAGGATATGCAAAAGAGTGGATAGGCGACTCTAAACTCAGCTGACCTGTATTATCCTTGTGCCAGACTGGCGATTTGTCTAGGGTGTGTCCCTACCTTTCATCCAGTGCAATGGATGGAATGGGCTGCAGCCCCTTGATACCCTGCAAAAGAATCTGCAGTTTATTAAGGATTAATTAACTGATGAACACCACAGCTATCAAAATTTAGTTCAGTGGTAACTGGCTACAGCAAAATATACAATTAATCCATTGACAAACTGACTTGCCTGTCAGGTTTAAAAAGTTGTAACAACAATGAGTAGCCTCAAGCTTCTCAGATATAAGAACCTCATAAAAAGTACATCAGTGGTGGATTGTACTGTGTTTTATTTGGGTTTTTCTTTTGTTAATCTATGTCTCTGCTAGAAACCCTTACACTAACCTGAGAGTAAATGGAGTTAATTACATACAATTGAGTAGAAATACATGTTGATAATATTCAATATCTGCAATAATGTTTAATTGTATTTATCCAAACTAATTTGATGAACAGAAGTTGCATTTGACTGTTTTTGGGTGTTTAAAGTCAGTGCTATGTTAAAATTCAGTCCAAAGTCCTCACACTATTTGTCCCAATTATTGCTTTGCATCTAAGCGGTGATGTAATTGGTGTGTCTGCGTGAGAAGGTCCAGCTAGTAAGATAAATGATTACCGACTCAGTCATCTGTCGACAGCAGTGATTTACAGTTTATGGTTTTGTAACATACTGTCTGAGCACTAAAGAGGGGATTCGTGGGATGGTATTTGGCTAATCCGTCCCTGCAGACTTGGAACACTGTATCAATAAAGTACGGGTGTGTCGGGGTATAATTCGTGAAAAAAAAGCAGGCATTTATATATGTGATGGTGTGTTTGTTTCCCTCAACTTTACTCTGGAATTCTGTGAATGTTGGTGAGTTATCCTCTCACAAGGAAAACGTGCTCACACTCAGCTGTTATCAGTTTTTGTTTCTATCTTGCAATCAAGCGGCATGAGCTGGAGTGCAAGTTTGAGCATGTTGACTTGTGTGTTTGCATCCCACAACTGCATGTGTTTGCACTCTTTGGTATATACACTATATTGCCAAAAGTATTCGCTCGTCTGCCTTCACATGCATATGAACTTGAGTGACATCCAATTCTTAATCCACAGGGTTTAATATGATGTAGGCCCACCCTTTGCAGCTATAACAGCTTCAACTCTTCTGGGAAGGCTTTCCACAAGGTTTAGGAGTGTGTTTATGGGAATTTTTGACCATTCTTCCAGAAGCACATTTGTGAGGTCAGACACTGATGTTGGACGAGAAGGCCTGGCTCACAGTCTCCACTATAATTCATCCCAAAGGTGTTCTATCAGGTTGAGGTCAGGACTCTGTGCAGGCCAGTCAAGTTCTTCCACACCAAACTCGCTCATCCATGTCTTTATGGACCTTGCTTTGTGCACTGGTGCGCAGTCATGTTGGAACAGGAAGGGGCCATCCCCAAACTGTTCCCACAAAGTTGGGAGTGTGAAATTGTCCAAAATGTCTTGGTATGCTGAAGCATTAAGAGTTCCTTTC
>VUQI01002316.1:0-13749 GCA_015106735.1 Paratilapia polleni | reverse complement strand
GGGAACAGTGGCCTGAAGATCCTTGCTGAGAGAAAGAGAAGTTGGGGGATGGTGGGTGTGTGTGTGTCAGGGTGTAGGTGGTGGGGAGCCAAAAGAGCTGGAGTGGGAGGATAGAGCAATAGAGAGGGGGGAAATGAGGAGGGAGAGCTGGGGGGAGGGAGGGGAGGGATAGAAAGGAGAGACAATGACAAGTAGGGGCTGGCTGGGCACTCACCCATGCCGACAGAGATTGCCATGAGCCATGGCCATTGTTTGAGCGGGTCTCAGCACAGAACCCGCTGGTGGGTTTCCAAGTTTTCACCACTCAACTATAAACTGCTGTGTGGTTTATTTAGAAATGAGAGTATTTACACCTTTTACTGTATTTACACCCACTGTTAAACGGCACCCAGGAGATTTTCATCACACAGCCACAAACTAGCAAGCAGAGTGGTTCTCTGAAAACTGACCTGCTCAGTCATAACACTCCAGTAAACCTCAGCTTCACATGTCCAATATAAAACGTTGCTCAAACTGTGACCTGCAGAAGTGTAAAAACACTTTAGGGCCGTGTTGTTACGGCAGGCAGGAGAGAGACGGTCTGTGTGTTTAACAAAGTAAATGTCTATTATTAATGCCATACAGGACAAGCCAATTTTGAAAAAAGGGGCACTTAAATGGTGGTATTATTTATTTATAAGTCCTGTACACCAGTTAATGGAATTGGCGGCCTGCTTTAGATCCACAACACAGCTTGAAATCCACTTTGGAGTAATGCACATGCTAAGAGAGGACCTTCCCAGTAGGGTCTTTAAGTGTCAAATATGGGTCAGTCTGCTTGCATTGACCTGGGGGGTGGTCAGCAGCGGAGAGAAATTCAGCTGTTAAGTGATGCCAACTCAACCATCGGCAAATTCCTCCAAGCATCTACTCAAGCTAAGATGCATGTCCAAGTGCGGTGCTTTTCTGGCCAGCTTCGCTCTGGCCAAAAAATCCATTTATTCTTGTCATGAACTATAAACTAGACCCAAGCAGAGTTGAAACTGTTGTTAACGCAGTGCTCTCAACTTTTTCTTACTACTTTCAAAACTCTTTTTTTTTTTTTTTTTAAGTAACTGCTTTTGCTTCCTAAAAGTTGTTTGAAACGAGCTGTTAGCTGTTCCTTATGACCTGACAGCTTTTTTTTCTTTCATACTTTATCATGGTGTACTTTGTAAAAATATATTTATCTACTCTAAGAAAATTCTGGGTTACTGCCTTTATATCTTCTTGAGGCTTATTCTGTCTTTCACACCTCTGATATTTGTCAAAGCCAAGTGACGCGCAAAAATGTATAAGTTCAGGTTTTAAACACGTCTTAATTTACAACTTTAGTTCCACTCAGCAAATTATGTCATCTTGCATCTTTGTCACTCGTGGCATGTTATTACACTCTTGTGACATATTTAGCACTGTTCAAGCAAGAATTGGGTATTATGATTGCTCCTCTGATCCCCACCTCACCTCCCCATCCTGCCTTATATCCCTCACAGGAGCAGCGGGGCCCCCCTGAGCTGTGTGGTCAACGATAGCCTGGCAGAAATGAGCCCTGAGTTGCAGCGCTGCGTTGAATGGCTCCAGGCGTACTTCAGTGAGCCGCAGACCACTGGGAGTCTCTCGCTCCCTGCCTTTCACCACCCCGCCCTGCAAGGAGGTCTGTCATGGATAAATATTTGCAGAGCCATGACTGGGATCAGGCTTTCACTCTTAATTGTCAGTTACATCACTTACACTCACTGGCTCAGTGTGTTATAATGAAGTATTTTATGGCTGAGAGAGAGAGGGAGAGAGTGAGGAAGAGAGCGAGAGCAGAGGAAAAGTGAGTGAGTGGGTGAGCGAAAGGAGAGAGAACAGAACACAGAGCTGTAACTTGGTTCAGTAATCTGTGGCAGCTCTTACCACGCGTGTTAGTCTTGGCAAGCTTTTCCATGATTCTTGGCACATTCTTTGAAACTGATCGAATTCCACTCTTGACATTTTCAGACAGGAAGCTTTTTTTTTTTAATGAGAACATGTGAATGGTGGTAAAGTTTGAATGAGCTTATTGTTGGCTTGACCAGTCACCTAGGGCGAGTAAAATGAAAGCACCCCAAAAAATGGACAATTAGTGTCCTTTCAACTGGTAGCTGAGGCGGCGTGAATGATTGAAGGGGGGGGGAAAGAGGATTAAATTATCCGTGGTGTTTTTGTTTCAAGGAAATAAACAGTATTGTAGCCTGACGACTCATTTTTGAAATCATATACAGAAATTTGCTTTCAAAACCAATTGCAGGCAATTTCTTTGTCACACTGAGATGCTCATTGCATTTTAACTTAAAGATTTTCAGAAGCTCTCATTTAGACACAGAAGCACACCTACACAGGAAAAAAAAAAGACTTTAATATATGCATTTAACAATTGTGCCTCTCTTCCCCTGCAATCAGGCCTTAGTTGCTCTCTAATTTCATGCAGATCTGCAGTGCTTGAGTGATGGCATTTTCAATGAGCAGGTACTCCATCGAGACCCTGTATACAGCTATGAGTCCCACGCTCCCGCAAAGGCAATGCAGAAATACATCAGGACCAATTACGATATCAACTTTCAGTGTGATTCCCTTCGCCACCAAGTGCTTGTGTACCAGCCCCAGGCTCTTTCAAATCGCATCTCATCTGAAGTCTTTGGGGTTTTAATTAAATTTCAGGATAGATGGAATTCTTCATTAGTACCTGATCTGAATAGGTGATTGTGCTGTGTTCCACCTCTCTCCCTCTCCTGTTGTTTTGGGGCTCCGTAAATACAGGGTTTAGGCTTGGATTGCTCTCAGTAGTCAGAACCATAGGCCATGCCAGTATAAAAATGTTAAATGTGAGCATCAAGAGTATTTGTCTTTTGAGGGGGAAAATGGAGTGTTTTTATTTTTTATTTTTTTTTTTTGCTTGTTGATTCACAGATATTAAAGATTATTTTTTTTGGCTTACTGATGTACAAATTCCTCCTCCATCTAGTCATGCAGCCGCTGCCTGTCTGGGAAAAAAAAAATACAAGTTTAATCAGGTCATTACAATCTGTGACAACCAACTTTTGTTTGCTCAGTTATCTTGTGGGAGAACCTGAACGCAACAGCGCTCTCGCAGCACTTGTCATGTAATATTGAGTTGTGACCTTCACTTGAAGTGTTGCCATGTTTATTTACACATTTCTGACAAAACAAGCCACTTTTCATATTAGCTGTCACGATATACCTGAGAAACAGAGGTGACATGAAAGGAGATGCAAGGTGCAGTTTTCTATACTGTCTGATTGTCATGCACAACATCACACGCAAGTTTGGTCGACAGGGGTAAAGGAATGGCGAGTGCTTGCATGTGTTATGCTCAGTTAGCTTGTGTTTGTGTGTGCGTGCGCACTCGCTCCCTCAGAAAAACACAGACACCAACGTGGGTTCTTAAAACGATGCATATTCTTATCTCATTAATTATACATCCATATGTAACAGACGAGAGGATCTTAGTCTCGGTAAGCGGCACAGGGAATGTGCGGGGAGGGGGCCAGGCAAAGGGGGGGAAGGGCGCTCTTCAAAGCCCAAATGACTGTGTTCCTGCAGGAGCCTGAACCTCCCCCTGTGCACAGCACAGGGCGAGATGAGACACTCACCAGGACTCGCCCCTGTGATGTGGAGAGGAATTAGGGAAATGAACGTTTTCAGAATATCGAATAATCAGAGAATCATCAGCACCCCGTCAGCCTTCAAAAGTATGGATCCCTCAAGACTCAAGAGACACTTTGACTGGGAGTCAAAGTCTTCCCTCCCATTAGACACAAAGGATAATGAGGTAGCTGCATTTCCACTATTGTCTTTTTATTCTCACAACCATGTACGAGGTGACTGTCAGCTGGAAGTCATCTCTCCAAATCTATCATTAGCAGGGCTGATGGATTTCAGTTTATTGTTTTCTTTTTCTTTTCTTTTTTTTGTCTTTCAAATTGCTCTCATACGCAGAATCATGAGCGAATCAATCATACATGTCAATATCCTCATAATCGCCGAAAGTGTTCGATTTTACTCTGAGTAAATCTGTCGCTGCCTCTGCAGTGGCCCTATCACCTGGCCTCAGAGTAGGTAATGACCTGTGACATAATTATGGGATGTCTGTAAACATGTAAGTGGTTCCTCTCAACTTTTATTTAAACAATTGACACGACTGCACCCCGATCTAAAGAGGGTCCTGACCCCGGACACACCGTATTAGGCTCTTTATGAAGTATGGGGCTGGGGGACTGCTCTCCAAATCATTGCTGGTCACCTCGAGTGACCTGCATGAAGACTCTGTCACTACCACTGATGAGGGCAAAGTTCTTTAACCTTTATACCCTGCAGATAAAAGCACAGACACTTTTGTCCAGAACTGTAGGAGATGTGAAAGCTTCCAGGAGAAACAGCTGCTCGGGATTAGTCAAAGGTGTACACAGCGCCATAGCTTGTTGCTCGGTCTGTTTGTGGGCAAAAGTGCTCGGCGGCGTCTGCTGGTGCGACTTTGGTTGTTTGTCAATAATGTTTGCATCAGCATGGATTTGTCATAGCCATAGCCTGGGCAAGTTGTCATCTACCCACCGGTGGTAAAAGCCATATCGATATGTATCACACAAATCATGTGGCCAAATCCGAGCTTTATGAGGGAGAGTAATGCATAAAAGAAATTTCAGGGGTGTATCTCATCTCCTCATAACATTAAGTCTGTCTGCGTAAGAGCCCGTCATCTCGTTGACAGTGTGATTATTACCTGAAAAATTATTAAACAGTACCTACGGGCCTTGTTCAAGACAAAGAACTCACATGGGTGTGCATCAATCAAATGTATCCCCTTTAGGTTTTACACTTATTCCCCCCAGTTTAGGCAAATTGCCTTGTTCGCGTGGCTTTGTGTAGCAGAGAGTGACTATAAGGTAGCGAGGGAGCCTGGGGAGCAAAGGATGTTCACTCTGTAGAAGAGAGACAGGGGTGTGACATGTTTTCACACAATGCCAATTTAGAAGGATTTCACATAGATCACTTGTCATGTGCTCTCTTAGACCATATAAATGAGAGAGAATGGGAGATCACTAATTGAATTTTCATGACTGAGTACATGTATATACTAGAAGAAATTCACCCCCTCTTGATAACGAGACCATTGTTCCCCATCATGTTCTCTGTGCAGAAAAGAGTGTTTTTGTGCTTTCTACACAAGCTCAATGCATCAGTGTCTTAAGGTTTTGAGATGCTTCAAATACTTTTTCTTCAACAATCAGAGCTAGACAAACATGCCTCTCAGTCACCGCCTGGTAATCCAGAAAAAAAAAAGATAATGCTACTGCTAAAGTGCTAATGAAATCAAAGCCGTTAATGTGGTCGGTTAAGCTGTGGATGATTTGAAGAATTCTGCCATTTAAGTGAAGATGATATAATGAATCTACTCTGAATAGAAAGCAATTAAAAGGACAAATTGGTCTGATTAACCTCAAAGTCATCCCACTGCCACAAATGGTGTGCAACATTCAAATTATTATTATTAAAAATCTGGAGCAGATTTGCAGTCTTTTTGGCCTCTCTTAATCCTTTTAAATGAAGGAGCGAACTTTTTTAATTTTAGCTGTGACCTTTCAAAGCATAACCTAGATTTTTCTGCCATAGGAATAATTTTCTCACGTCAGCTTCTGTAGCATGTTAATACTAGTTCTAAGGTCAAACTTCTGTGTGTTTGGTTGTATAATGAGCAGTGTAAAGAAAAAAAGATGGAATCGTATAGAGCCAGGATGGCCATTATACTGTTCGCAAGTAGATGAAAACGTATTAATGTGTCAAACTTTGGCTTTTAATTAAAAACACAAGATAATTTGAAAAACAGAGTATAATACATGTTTAAAGTTCCTTCATGTTATCAGCCTCTCGGCTGGCTGTCTGAGTTTGATGGATTAAATGAGGAACTCTTTCTTCCCCCTGTTTTCCTCTCCTGTCTTTCTGTCGCTCTTCTTCCTCTCTGTCCTCTGCTTTGTGGCAAAGATTCGTTCACCAGCCACGTGCTGCAGGTACTTCTGAGGGATGTGACGTTTGGAAAGACAGTCTCATACAAACGCCTCGCTGAGATGGCGGGAAACCCCAGAGCGGTGCGGGCGGTGGGAGGGGCTATGAGGAGGAACCCGGTGAGTGTGGCTGACATTGATTGACAGGCTTCTGTCTTGCTTACTTTATTTAGGTATTTAGGTAAAGTAACTGTTTGTATGAAAAAGTACACTGAGAGTCAAAAGTTTATTGATATTTTTTTTTTTTTTTTATGGCTAACAAATTAGGAATTTGATAATTAGCTATTACATCACATGCAGTGTTAAATATAGAAGTGTTCCGATTAGTTGTTTAGTTCATTAGTCCTTTAACAGAGAACTATTTTTATAGTGTATGTACTGTATTAATAATTGGAGCTATTAGGCTTTGTACTGTTGATGGGGGAAAACTGAAAATATCACCTGAAACTCTGGGTATCCATAATAGATAATAATCATTTGTTAGTAACTGATGGTCTAAGAAATTGCTGTTAAATGTAATTATGAATCATGAGAAAAAAAACACAGTTTAAATGGTTTTCATTCATATTTACAAATGCATGTAAAATAAAATAAAATTTTAAAAAAAAGATCACTTTTGAGCCCATTTGCTGATGAGGCACCACCTCTTCTAGTTTTCTAACTAGTTGTGTGCACAACTGGAGTTTTCCAATAAAATACATTTTAAAAACTTTTCCCTGATGCATGATATGCAATCTAAACTGTAGGCGTGTTTGAGTACGTGCGATGGCGAAATAAACACCTCCCTCTGAGCACAGCTGAGGAGTAAAAGTCTACCTACAGCACGATTTTAAGCCCACACCTTTTGTTCCTGTTCTCTCAAGTCTTTACTGTAGATGTTCGCAGCAAATCTCCGTTTCTTGTAAGAAACCTGGCCCGCATCATTTTGCCCATGAATCCACTGTGTACAAAATGGAGGGCTAGAGGGCAAGTGGTGTGTCTTCTTTTGATCAAACCCTTTGATCAAAGCCTGTTTAACTCTGCCCATGTAGTGCTGTGGGCACCACCGGTGTGCTCTGTGAGGCAGAGAACACTCCTTGTACAGCAATGCAGCCAGTGAGATGTTCTCCCTCATATGTGCTGTGAAATAGCTTGTGTACATCCTCATCTTAGTACTGGGTCTCCCTCTGATGCATGTTGTAATTGATGTTGGAAAAAAGTGATTTATAATGAGAGTGCTGAATTTATAACACAGAATAAACGCAAATAAACCATAAAAAATGCATTTTTGTGTTTTTAATGCTATCTGCTGGATTCTCTGTATACTTTATACATTACATTCGCCAGTGGCATTGCTGCTAGATGGCTGTATAATACCTCTCAGATTCAGTATCACTATGTTTTACAGACATTTCTTTCCTCTCGTCCAGGAGGCTGGGAGCCTGAGCCATCAGCTCCTGATTCAGATCCAGAGTCAGATTGTCAGTGTCAATTACTTGTCAGTAGCACTGCTCCACTCGGGCTTCAGCTGTGAAAAGCTCAGTGTGCTCAATCGATCCTCGCCTCTCTGTGGCACTTCTTCTTCACCAGGATTTGAGTATTGATAAGCCTGGTGTAGTGCTCTTTCCCCCCCCCAAGTGAAGAGGCAGATCCGAAGGCCTTGAGGGTACCCTGCTCTCCCTCCAAACCCGGGGAACAGTATTGATCCGAATACTCGAGCAGTATTTCTCTGTCTGCAAGGTTAATCTGGGGCTCGGAAAGTTTTATTGCTGTTGATATGGGAGCGGGTTTAATGATGGATTTGAACTGAAACACAGTGCATGTTCAACTTTCATATAAAAGGCAGAGGGTGTAATCGTCAAGTCAGCCTAACATGGTTACATTGGAGAAATATAGTCACAATGCAGCGGTGGTTGTAATGTCTTTCTGGTTAGTATAAGGAGAACAAAATAAGGCCAATATTAAGAATATTTTAAAAGAAATAATTGCTGTGATTCTCTCCCAACCATTGCCACTCTTCTTGTTCTGAATTCACAATGATCGAAGTGTTTTAGGCTTGCTTGTTTAATCTTTCTCCAGCCATTTAGTTTACAAAGAACTCGGGACCCCCCTGGCAGTCGTCTGCAACAAGAGTAAACGCTCCACCGACTTCCTCTTTTTAATGATCACAGGGTTATCAGATCTTAATGTTGACACCCTCTCGATTGAATATTCATCCTGCTGGTGTTTTTGCCCATTAATTTTTGATTGCTTCTTTGCTTTTCACTATTAAAGAGTAAAAAACATTTATACCCAAAGACTGAGCCATCACCCTGAATGTGGATTTGTACAGGATCAAACCAGACACTTCTGGTGTGGCACTTTGTTTTCATGCAGTGCATGAAAATAAAAAGTACTACAAAAAAAATGCAGTTCATATTTTCTGCACGTTGGTTACTTTTAAGTCACATCGTTTATGTGGTAAATCAGAGATTCTTTCATACATAATACATATCTACTATCAACTATTGTGGTGCTGTGATAATAAATGTCGACCTGAGAATAAGAAAGCAGCTCTAATCTGGATTTCTGTTTTACTCAAATATTACTTTTTGTTCCAACACATCATAGCTTTGTGGAAATTTAAATTTGTAAAGTTTAAAACTTGTTCACTGAAAATGCACTTTTTTACCCCCAAGCTTCTTACCAAATTTAAAAATTCAATTATGAAATGACTTTTCATTTGGAAAAAAACCCCAAACATTTTAAAAGTGTGTTTTGGTTCATGGTAGAAATGTTTTGTAAATTTGCAAAATTGCACATGTTTATTTCCTCAGAGTTAAATCCCTGTCTCTGTCTGTCTGTGCCAGGTTCCTCTCCTCATTCCTTGTCACCGAGTCATTTCTAGCACTGGACAGAGTGGGCCGTACATGAGCGGCAAGGGCAACCATCTCAAACAATGGCTGCTCACCCATGAGAAGCAGGGAGGGGAAGGCTAAAGCATGACAGAGCCCAACTGTCCTTCAGTCAGCACACACACACATACACACACAGACACACAAGGCCAGGATTTTCTTTTTCTTTTTTTTCTTTTTTTTTTTTAAAGAACACAAAACAGGGCCATAAAGTTTTGCGTGCTTGGCACACACCGTGGAACAACTGGAGTAACTTGTAAATATTCAGTTTATAATCCTTTTTTTTATTTTTTTTAAATCTAAGAATAGAGATGCTGCATAGTTAATAATGTGATACAGAATTGTTGCAGAATTAGAATGTACAAAAATAACTTAAACAGAGAACAGTAGGAATTACAAACATATGCTCCCGTGGGTCTCCGTTGCGTTTGCCAGATAGTGCTTGGAATGGTTTTTCTAAAGAATTATTATTCCCTTAAAAATATGTCTCTTGCATTGTTGTTGTTGTTGTTTTTTTTTTTCCTAAGCAGAATTAGTCTTTGTACCTCTCGTTGGTTTTTTAATTTCCTGCCAAGTGAATGCTTTGTTCAACATCCAGTGATAAAGGCTCTGAATTTTACGGCTACAAAGCTTTGTAGTGAAGCATTTGTTTTGTCTTCATTTAGATCTCATTGTTTGCTCTTGCCTTATAATCCACCTAGAGTGGAGTTGTCCTATGCATTTTATACTGTACTTTTGTTGCATTAGACATGTTTAAATAAATCTGTCTCAAAATGACAAATCCTGGCTTTTCATCATTTTAATTGCATTTAATTTCAAAACTGATTTCATGTAGCATTCACTCAGTTCAGCTCATGATTAATTATGCTGTACGTCTCTCTCCTTGCTGCAGCTCTGTATGTCACAGCTCCTTTTATTTCTGAGTACTGTTTTCCATTAGAGGGCAGTACAGAACGGGAAACAGAAATCAACATTTCAACCTTGAATTCATCCTGCACATTTAAACTGTAATTTAAATGTTTATATGCTTTTTTTTTTATTTTTGTCATAACCCTATTTAACCCCTTTGGGATTTCTTTTACTTTCTTTAAAAAAGACCATATGGAGAGGGCAGCAGCAGAGTTGTGTGTTTAGAAAAATCTGTTACTTATTTGAATATGTCCTTTAGTTTTATTTTCCACATTTTCTCACAGTGATCTTTTATAACAATGACAGTTTAGCCCTTTCCCCCTAAATTCTTGATTCTCCTCACTGTCTAATGCAGCTCCAGAGTGACCCTTACTTGCCCATAGTTATTCCCCTTCTGTTCAGCCCAGGTAGCCTAATAATCCACCCTCCAAAAATAACCTCGGCTCTAACCTTTGCAGAACCAATTCAAGTGGCCCTCTCACTGAATACATTTGAACTTCGCTGCATTTTTGAATTTCTTATCCGATCAGCTCTGTGTGGCTGTCTTGCCGTGCTGCTGGACTCACTTACTCTGCCATTGGAGCACCATCGCAGCGTAAATGTTGAGGCAGCAGACAGGCAGATGAAGAATGAGACTCAGTCTGTGGTTTCACAGAGGGCTAATGATGCCTGTGGTGACTACAGGCTACAGTCAGCCCCCTAACGAAGGGAGCTGTGACACAGCCACAAGGGGTCCCATTTAAGCCAGGCACACTCTGAAGTGCACTGTAAGCACCCTCCTTTTTTGCTTGTGGCTAAGTAAATTCTATGGAATGCTATGAATTTAGCAACCAGAGATACTGATGTCTGTAGAGTGCTGTGGTTGATGTTAAAAAACAAGTCCAGCATCAAAGCTTCGCACATGCTGCCAGTAATTGGCCGTGTAATTTGCGAAGGTACCTAAGGAGTCTCCTAAAAATAATTCACACCTTTTATTTTCCCCATTTTTATACTCTTGAGGTATTTTAGTATTTAACAGTATCAGTGTTATTATTATGTCTGTGTTATTTTGTTGTTGTATTTTCACGTCGCATACCACTTCCATATCATGCTGGCTCAGAGATAAAAAGGAATTAGATTAAAAGAGGCTGAGGCGATCTCATCATCCGCACTGTTAATCTCTGTGAAACCTTTAATTTTGGCCTAATATCTGCCTCCATTTCATAGAGAAAGACTATATAAGTGCATGTGTGCGTGAGCATGTGGCCATGCATGTTGGTGTGCGCACATGTGTATGTCCATATGTGTGTGGGTGAAGTGGATGATATTGAGTCTGACTTCATAAATCACCCAGACACTGATAAACTCCCCATGCACCCACACACCGCTAATGGGCAACCCTTAAGGAGTGTGAGTGTCTCGTGCGGCGTTTGATTCAACATTTATTAACCCCCTCACACACACTCTCTCCCTCACATAAGACACACACTCATTTGAGCCCCAGAAAGAGCGAGGATATGGTTGGTGGCATCCGTAGCGTTAGTGCAGGGTTTTGACCTGGCCGGGCTGTATTAATCATGGCCGATAGTGGTAAGATACATTTTGGCTTATACAGCCACAACAACAACAACAGCCTCTGCATTTCCTAACATTAGTTTCCTTCTCATAACTTATATCCTGTCTCCAACTCCCTACTTCCCATCTCATATCCTGGCACCCCTCCTCATTATAGAACAATTTTCTGCCCCCACATCAAATACAAACACACTCTGTGCTTCCATCTCCTTCTCTTCATACATGTTGGCTCATAATTCTAATGTTATCACAACCTGCACCCCTTGGTACAAGTCGCAAGCTTAGTGGGGATTCTGCAGAAGTTAATTCCGCAGCCGCTTCGGTGATTTGTAAACAGCTGCTTTTATGCTTCCAAAGAAGTTTGCATACTTAAAATGAACAAAAGTAAAACTTTTTGAACATATAACACGGCTGCATGCAGTGCACTGTTGCTGGGAACACAGAAGGAGTATCCGGCATGCAGATAGGCAATGACCAACAGTCAGTCAGACAGATAGACACAGGGATAGATAGCTGGATAGACAGACATTGGACTGGGGCTTGGCTGCACTATCAGGTTTCCTCCCCCTCTGTCTGTCTGCCGGGACAGCCTGGCCTCAGAGGCCCTGACACCGAGGCACCACGCAGCCAGCTACGACAGCTGCCACAGCAGCATCTAATACCAACACACTCCATGCTATGCCACAACTACAAAGAGAAATATCATTTCAAACATGGCATACTTTGATGCTCTTGTAATGATCTTTGTGTTTTGAGAGAGAAAGCAAGGGGACAGAGGATTCGTATGGTGCCGCTTCTTCTTTTTTATTTATTTGTTTTATTTTTTTGTTTCTTTAGAACAAAGAGATTCCCCTCAACATGAGCAAGTTTAAGACAGTGGTGATGAGATAGAGCAGGATTAAATGAGAGCGTAAAAGAAACCCTGAGCGGTATCAGCATGCGAGTGTGTGCGCGTTAGTAACCTTGTATCACCATGTCATTGTAACCTTATGAACTCGAGCGTCGGTCTGGGGGTCTCTAATTAGGAACGGCTGATGAACGGCCATACATTACGTGAGAGCGGGTGCCTGTGAGTGTGTATCCCTCCATGTATCAATCTGTGACTATGCAGTGTGGCTGTCAGAGTGGTAAGGAGAGTGTCTCAGCCTGGAGAAAGTGCAGGTCTAGCCTTGGTCATGTTGACGGAGGGGGCGGCACTTCAGAGGCTCCAGGACCCCATGGCACCAGTCTCCCCAGTCCCCCAGACAGACTGGGAGCATCTGGGCTCTGTCAGCGCCTCTGGCCCCTGCAGACTCCGATCTATATGACGAGGGAGAGGAGTGCATTGGATCAGGGAGAGGGAAAATATGAGCCAGATTCCTCGTCTTGTGCAAGAAGCATGCTTTGCCAGTTTGCATGTAACATGTGCTCGTATGTATGGCTGCGTTAAGGCCTCGTAACAGGTCATAGCAATTAATTTTGTATGATGTGAGATGGCGGGTATTGGTTAGCGACTAATGCTGGAAAAGTCCTTTGTAAAAACTGCCCAATTAAGTATTAATTAAAAGTATGCCGCTAAAAATATGCAAAGCCTGTTCTGAGTAAAAACATCAAGACAAGACTGATAGATATCATTCCAGAGTTTCCTTATGAAAGCGAGTAATGATTTGATCAAGTAGATATAACTCTAAGCTCTGCCACATGAAAACTGATATACACACACTTGCCAAGACTAATTAATCCATACACTAAATTAGGAATATAAATTGTGGTCCCAATTTAACAAGGTCAGCTTTAACTTCTCCCTTTACACTTTATTTAACTGTGTAGTTGGGGGGGGAAAAAAGAATCCCTATCAATGTGCTTCGCTTATTATGATTGACGATTGATGATTAAGTCCTCCAGCTGACACACACCACCAAAGCCGGTGAGTTGGAATTGGATGTGACACATACACAGTTCTGCGTGTTAGGTAATTCGTTGACGAGGGGCCAAATTCATTTATGGAACAGCGGTATTGGCAGGCATGGACACTCTCTGCAAAAACAACGATAATCACAGAGGTTTGGCGCGGCGTGACAAGGACTCTTCAGGGAAAGGCCCTTACACGCTGCTTTGTTGGCCGTTCCTCCCTAAGATGGAGGGAAACATCCGCCACTGTTCTTAAGATGAGAGGCGCTCAGAGCTGGAGGAAAGAGGTTTATGTAAGGTGTGGATGATGTTTAAAGGGCTTCATTAGCATTTGTTGAGTCTGTTACAAGATCAGAAATTTATAGAATTTTATAAATATAAATTTAACTACCGGTTGCTTTTTGGAGGGAAGAAGTAAGTGATATTTTTATTCTTTTTTTTTTTTTTTTTTTTATTTGTTGAAA
>VUQI01002314.1:13301-31255 GCA_015106735.1 Paratilapia polleni | reverse complement strand
AGTAGCTCATCTGCCCTGAAGTTATTCACTCAGCCAGAGTTAAATGACTTAGTATGAGAGTTGGATCTGCCAAAGGAAGCAGCTGAGTTGCTTGGGTCTAGGCTCAGTGAGAAAAACCTCCTGGCTCCAGGAACCAATTTTTCTTTTTATAGGCATCATGAGAAGGATCTTATTCCATTCTTTGAAATGGATGATGACTTTGTCTGTTGTGTTGATGTTGAAGGTCTTTTGGGTGCAATGGGTTGTGAGTACGATGCAGATGAGTGGAGGCTATTCATTGACAGCTCAAAAACAAGCCTAAAATGTGTCCTACTGCATAATGGCAATTACTCTGCATCTATCCCAGTTGGTCATTCTGTCCAGTTAAAAGAAACCTATGAAAATATGCAAATTGTCTTGGAGAAGCTGAAATACAATGAGCACAAATGGACCATATGTGGAAAAAATGGATTTGCATTTTGTGACAAAACTGTACATGATTGAATATTTTTACTGGTATTTTTGAACTCAGCCTCATTGAATTAGGTAATAACTATTTTCTGGTAGTATAATAAAGTTATTATGCTGCAGTGAGATTTTGGGTATCATTTGGATATAAAAGTGCACAGTTAAACGCATCCATAGTATTTATTGTTTTGTAATCTTAATGCAGAAGTTTCATGTAGGACTGTAGAATGTAATTTTGCATAGTCACCTCCTCCTAGACACACGCACACTGACCTATAAGTAGTCATTCCTCAAAGGGAGGTTTTGGAAAAACCTGACACTGTACCTGGTGTTGCCCACTGGGACTAACATCAGTAGACTAATTGGTCTTCCCAGTGAATACTAGATCTCTGCCTCTCAGAAGGGAACTCGCTGGAGATTTCTGCCCTGTCAGCACATTCGAATAAGCCATGTGGGGGTTTTTTAAATAGCACAGTCTCATGTGGTCTGCTTACTATTTGCACTGCACACCTCAAAATTATTAGCCGTTTCTATTTTTAGCAATCTTTGTCAATAACACATCATATTCCTTTCTCATGATACTCAAATGTAAGCAGTTTCTTACTAGAGATGCACCAATTGCAATTTTCTTCTTCTTTGTTACTGATATTTGCTGGTTCCAGTTTTCTTTCTAAGAACTAGAACTGACAGCATATACAAACAAAAATCAACTTTTCTTCAATGTAAAATTTTATTTTCATAACAAAATAAATTATTCAACTGCACAGTTTCCCCCAAACTGCAGTAAATCACAGAATCTTCTCTCACTTAAACAGCTGAAAATAAAGTGCTCCGTTAGTGGAAAGAGGTGCAGATAATTAAATGAAAACAAGTTGCTGTACACCCACCTTTACCTGACATGTTTTACCTTAGTAAACAAAAGCAGGTGCAACAGCTTTAGATAACAAACAAATGTCAGGCACTTAGATCTTTTTCCAGTATGTTTAGAAATTCATCAGATAACAGCACATCAATCCTTTTTACTTTTCACTCTTCTCCTTAATTTTCCCCTTAACTACATTGATCCTTTGCTCATACCGAGGCTGCTGGCTTGTGGCTGGCTCTGAGCTCTGGATACTTTAACTTTAGCCACTTTCCCTTTGTTAGCTTCTTTAAAAAAGTCCATGTTCAGCTGGGTGGAGGCGATTTAACTGTCTGATTATGTTTGTTGTTATGAATGTTTTTGCACAGTCTTCACTCACAGTGAGGAGCTTCCACACTAACAACATGTTAGCATGTGGCTCTGAATGTGTGCGCAACTATTTGCCCACGCCCCTGTGTGTGTGTTGCACATGCATGAAACGGACCGACTCATAATTAGAAATATGGCTGGTGACCAGCCGGTCACCAGTTCGGGCTGAGAACCCTGAAAAACGGTTGATTCCGGTCCCTGACCGGTCGGCTGGACCGGCCCGGGTTTTGGATCTGCTTTGTAGTGGAGCAATGTGGGCTCTAGCAACTGTTTCCGCGGTTAAGATTGATGTTTTTGATTCAGCAAGATTAGGCATACTAGATTTTTTAAATTTTATTTTATTATTAATTTTATTAATTTTTGTATTGTTGTTGTTGTTGTGCAAGATGCATGTCCGTACCTTTTTATTCTGATGTCAACTGTGATTTTGTTTATTCTGTTGTATAAAAAGAATACTTTTCATTATTTTGGAAGTCATTGTTTTGGTATGGAACTGTACATATCCTACTAGCAGTAGTATTTGTTTAGATTTTAAAAATGGTATTTGGTAAATATAAGATTGTTGGAAGCAGGTGGTAATTACTGAATTTGAATATGCTTTTGACATTCTTTTTTTGCCTCGGATTTAAAAAAAAAAAAAAATCTGTACTAAATCTGTTTTTTGTTCTTGCAGTGATCCTTACGTCAAGCTTTCCCTTTATGTTGCTGATGAAAACAAAGAGCTTGCCTTAGTCCAAACAAAAACAATTAAAAAGGTAAGTCTATAAGTAAACTGTGACTTTGATGCATTGACTTGTAGCATACTACTGCTTGTTGTCTTATAGGCCCTGTTTATGTCTTGGGTGAAGCAGCCACAGTTGATCAGCTCTAAGTAACATCCACTCCTGACATATGCAAATAAACATTAAGTCTACATAATTTTCATTTGCAAAGCACAAATCCTGCATGCGTCAAGTTGTGCAAACTTGCTTAACTATTCATTATTTCAAATTAGGGATGCACTGGTCTGACCCTGACTCAAAACATTAGATTGGGTATCAGTAACAGCAGGCTAATCTATTCAATTCAATTCTGTTGTTCTCTGTTAATTCTATGGCATGCATCAGCAGTTGGGCACCTGGTGCTAGTGGGCGAGCTAGTATAGATGGTGGAGGCTAACAGGAAAGGGACAGCAGTTTGGAAGTATTTCACGCTATCACACTGGTATGCAGAAATTTCTTATCATACACTTGTGTAGTTGTCCGAGAGCCTTGTGCAAAATGATTCTGTTAGCCAGATCCATTGAAGGACTATATTGTGTTTCTCTACTGGCAGAAGGCACAACAATTGAGTAGGCGTTCTTTCAGTGTGGCCGCAGACAAATTTATGTACACACTGCTAAAAAGAGTATGGCATTATGCAGCCCAGAGCACCTCTGAATATGGTCTGAGCAGTCGGGACTGTGTGTGCATTCACACAGCTGTACTTAGAGGTGTCTGCTTGTGATTGGATTACCCAAGAAGCATGTTAATTCTAGAAATGAACAGGGCCATAGCTTTCTTCCTTATTCACACACACTCTAACTAATTCACTAATGACTGCTATGCATGGAGTAATTTGGAGTTCATTGTCTTGCCCGAGGACACTTTGGCCAACGGAGAGATCGAATGACCAGCCCTCCCATTAGTGGAGAGCCCACTCTACCACCTGAGCCATGACAGCCCAATAAACTTTAATGAACTTACTTGTATTGGCTACTGCTTCCACACCTGCACTTTAGATGTACTTCTCAGCCACTTGAATGTGCGTTTGAGTCCACTTTCGAGTCACAGGTTTGGGATCACAGATCATCTTAATACCAACCCACGCTCCCTACCCCCATCCCTACCAATCAAGGCAAGTACTTCATTCTGAGAGTGGGAAACCACAGAAAGGCACTCAAAAGCAGTGCCTCCTTTTTCTGTTCGGGAGAGTCTAGAGGGAGACATTGGTCAAGCTCTTTCCCCCCGTGGCCTATTTTTGGGAGGAAATCTATTCACAGCAGGGGGAGCTATTACTTGCTATTATTGTAAACTCAGGTCAGGAGATATTTCAAATTCAAATGGAGCTGTATTTTTAATAAAAGTCCCTATTGATTTCCACAATTGTTAAATTTTCTGGGCTGCGTGGTTTAAGTTTAAGTTGAAATATGTTGTGTTCTGCTGCAGTACATTTTATTCTACTTTATAATATGCAGGGGTGAAACTTTGAAGCATCGCTTGACTCAGCGTCTTATTTCCGGGTAGTAAAGTTGGATATAAGCAGCTGCCAATGAAAGCCTGTGTTGGAGTCAGGCAGCTCAGGCCTACATGCAGCCAAACATATGCTGCCAGTGGCCATGGTTTTCTTTATAGGATATAAATAGCTGACAATAGCACTGCTATGTGGAGCAGAAAAAGAAGCAGTGCTGCTCAGCTCTTATGTGGGCTTCATGTGTCTTTAAGTGGGACACGTTTGAATACATCTTTGTTGTTGAAGCTAAGAGTTTGGCTTGTGGCAACATGACATGGGGGGAAAAAATGAAAGTATGACATAAAGTAAAAAGCCAATCTGAGGTAAACATCAGTATCTAGATGTTGCCCTGAGCATATACCAAGAGCTGAGGTTTTGCTACTCTGGATATTTTAATTATTTGTTGCATCATAGGCCGTGGATTTCATTAGTATATTATTTGTCCAAGTGCAGTGAGTTCATTTGTAATTCTGGTATCTCAGTAGTTTTAGTAGAGATGTTATTTTACCGCTGCTGTAAAATGTTTAATGTATGTTATTCAGAGCGACTTGTGAAATTCAGGTTTCATTGACATTTGAGTGTTTAAGTCATTTGAGTCACCAAAGGAATTTTAATGAGAACTGTCACTTAGTTCTCAGTCCAATAAAAATATCGAATGTGTGACGCAGAAGGAGAGAGGATAGGGGAGTGTATCTGCTGAGCTGATGCATCCAGAAAGTGGGTGAAAAATCCTCATGGCTTTTAATCTAAAGGCTAATTCCTATCACAGGAGCATGTTTGCTACAAACTTCCACTAACAACTTAAGAGGATCATTGGCATACTGAATAAGCCTAATTTTTCACTTGGCTTCTCGTCTCTCACTCTGAGCGGGATCTGTTTTCTGTGTACACTAATGATGGTGTTTACTGTGTCTTTCATTTGGCTTCTGTACATTGTGTTTCAGACCCTCAACCCCAAATGGAACGAAGAATTCTACTTCAGAGTGAGTTCAGATTTTTTAAAATGCTTTTGTGAATGTTGATTTTTTTTTTTTTTAACCTTGCTATGACAGTGTGTCATTGCACTTGTCTACTTTGGAGTGGTAATGTCATAGTTGTTAATCTTTGGCTGCAGTTTAACTCAGCGGTGAGTCCCACCTCTTACACCACTGTAATCAAGCAGCCCATTAAGGATTTTACAAGCATAGCCACATACATATGATAACTCTTCACTGCTTATTTATAAAACTAGTACATGCCCATGCTACAGTATTATTTGGTCTGTGATTTTAGTCTGTTAGGTGGTTGCTAGGCAACATGATGACATGTCATAATATCTCTTATAGATAAGAACCTTCAGGGGCCTAAAATGTACCTGTGTGCCAATTTTGGTTGCTCAACTCCTGATTGTGTAGGAGGGGTTTGTGGGGAAACAGACAGACAGGATTTTGTGTATTACAGAAAGATAAGTGCAGTTCAATCCTATACATATGTAGCTGCAGTAGTTATGAATTATTGCGAAGCACAAACAAGCAGGGAGTGACCTACAAATGCACATACACCTGCCACATAAACAGTGGACAGCTTCTCTAACATCTTCCTTGCCATTTTGTTGCCCCCGCAGGTGTGTCCGCAGAACCACAGGCTACTCTTTGAGGTGTTTGATGAAAACAGATTGGTAAGATTCACACTTTTACAGCTTTATTCAATTGTACCCTTTGCAATATTCATGTCTCATTAAATATACTTCATGCAATGTGTTCTACTTGGAAGTATTAACAAAATATATTGCCTTTCATTTAATTTCCTTTGGTGATAATGTTCTTTCCAGTAGTACTTTCTTTTGTGCTTTGGTCTCAGTTATGCCAATAAAACATATTATGATGCCTGTAAAACTGATATTGCTAAATTTGTCTCAAATAGTTCTGCTTTCATTATACCGCAGAGATTTTCAACAACCTGGAGTGAGTTGTATTGACTTCATCTGTCCCCCCCTGTGCGTTAAGAATTTTCTTCATGTGAACTCTTTGTTTACACTGTACAGAGCCTATATCTGAAATCATGTCATATTAAACCTGGCAGTGTACAGCTTGCTTGTCTGCTAGTTTCAGTACCCTACTTTCAGACTGTAGTCCACTAACAACTCCTACATTCCTCTTATGTCAAATTTCTCAGATTTCCCCCACAGACGAGAACACTGGTTTCCTTGACTTGTGAAATTAAAACCTGTTGTAGGCCCTCAGTTGCCTTGACAACTAGATTAAATGTCTGCACAGTGTCAAGTCTTGCAGCGAGTAAAACCAGCACAAATGGGTCTTGGTAATCAATTCACTAATTCTCTCTTGGCTCTAAACATCACCTTGGTGAAGTATCTTCAGAGGACTCATGCATAAGTGAAGTGGTTGCTGACACCATGAAGTCATTGTTCTGCAGAATAAGCAAAAGGCTCTGCTAGCAGTGTTATTTGTTACTTATGTCTTCTCAGTAACTCTGAATCTTGTGTTTGATGTTGTATAAAATAAACAGCGGATGCAGCCCAACATAGTTTTGGTGATCTTGGCTGGATAAGGCGTATTCTGTCCGGGCCTCACGGCTTCAGGGCTACTGCTGAGGGCCGTCGTGGGAGGTTGAAACGTTTGGGATTTGTTTGGGGAGTGTCTTTTTGTAACAACACATTCTCTAGTTTTCTTAATAGTTGAACCATATAAACACAGGAATATTTTATTGATTTAGGCAAATGTTTCATATCCTGATCAAAATCAGAACATACTTTATGTTTAACTCATCCCTGCAGAGGGGAATCATTTACACTAAGTTCCTTATGAAAAGGGCAGCTCTAATTTTCCCTGAGTACAGTGAGAGCTCTCTTTAGAAGAGGATGACACAAGAGACCACAGCACAGGCAGCCTCTAGCACACTCCTCTCCTTATATGTCTGAGGAGGTGCTTTTTGTCTTTCTCTAGGTGCATGCCAAGGCAGTTCCCCCCCCACCACTGGTCAGCATTTCTTTGAAGGGACTTCTTGTTCTTTTGAGTTCATTAATTTATGGTTTATTTGCCATATGAGATGAGTTGTTTCATTCATTTTTAACAATTGTGATAATGCTCGAGCACAATAGTGCAAATATAAGAGAGCTATATATGAGACTGATGGTTAGATTTAAACAAAAGGCTGAATAGACCTACGGTACAGTGTATCGTCTAGTTTGAAATAGGCGTGTTATGTCATTTGGCAAGCTGGGCTCACTGCCATTGGACCACACATTGGCATTTTCCTTTTATACAGAACATTCCCCATAACATTTCACACACACAGACACACACATTTATTGACTCTGCCTAACACTGTAGGCAGTGTGTCATCACTAAGTGTAAGTAACTGGCTGCCAAGCCACAATTTCTTCTTGTACTACAGTCTTTCTTTTGGTTCCTTTGTCTCCAGTCAGTATCGCTTGTCTTCTTGTTGCCCTCTTGTCCACAATGCAGAGCTTTGATATTTTTCACTTCTTTCTCTTTTTTCCCCCTTTTTTCCCCAGTTTGATACACCATGAGTTGCTTGTTGCAGCTTGTTTTTTGAGAAAGATAAGGTGATGCACTGTGACCTAATTCATAGGTCGAACCAGTGCAAGCAGTTAAAACAAGGCAGCCTCTTTTCGAGCATGTAGCTCTGAAATGGCAAATTATGACGGGAGCTTTGTCAGTTCTGTGCATGGAGGTGGACAACTCCCCCACTAACTCTGGCTTCAGGGCAGAGTAGCCTAACTCCCGCTTTTTCATATGCTGACGCTGTGGTGAATCAAATTGTAGGAGATTTCTTACATGAATGTACAGTATGTTGTATATAAAATGTCTGGCTGTGTTGCATCTTGGGCTTAAGCATCAGAATTTGTTTGTCTTATTTCATTCAGTATTACAGGATGGCATCAGAGCTGAGTTTTTTCTCAGACTGGTTTTGGATGCAAACAGAATGACCTATAAAAACAGCAGCAAGTGTTTGGTTGTGTATGGGAGACAATGCATGTCTATTCTGTTTCAAGTAGACATGTCTTTTCCCAGAGAGGACCTTGCTGTTTGGCTTATCAAAGCTGCAGTCTGTCAGATACTCTGCTCTTCACTCTGCATCCCCCCCTTTTTTTTCTTCTTTTTTCTTTTTTTTTGGTTCATTTTTAGCAGCAACTTCCTTATGCTTCTCTTTCTGTTTCCAAGCTACAAGAAGTTACAGGGTGCAATATATTCTCCAGACCTAGCGTTGAATTTTTGGCCCGATTAGCTCCAAGTGGCATTTAGTGGATCAATTGGCAAGTAACTTCATTTGGAAACTAGCATACCTGGTTGAAAGATGTTATTGATGTCATAGTGTGTGTTTGGTTATGACTGTATCTCTGCTTTCCTTTCTCCTTCTCTTTCTTTCTACTACTGCAGTGTCCGTTCACAGGGTTCTCGTTCAGAACAGGCTGACTGCAGCCAGCACTGAATGATTGAAGTCATTCATTGCTGATGGAGTTGAATGTGAGCAAATAAAAAGCTGATTCGCATTGCCATCATTACTGTACTCATTTTCATAATGACGCTCTAATTTCATCCGGCTTTCCCGTTTTGATAACAGCAGTATGATTTCACCCCTCCCTAAAAACGCAGAGCTCACTCTCTGTTTAGACAAGGTTTTAATATTAATAAACTAAGAGTTCTATTGTTAACTAATATTGACCACAATGCTGACAAAAAAATGAATGATTTATGATTTTTGCCATAATCTAATAGCCCTCCTTTTTGTGAGTGGTGTTTTGAGCAAGATACTTAGTGCTACTGTGGGAAACTGAGCTACACTCATTGAGATGTCAATTTTAGCAAATGGAATCAAATTGTAGGTGATGTCTAAATTAAGAGGTAAATGGTTAAAAACTCATGAAGCTAGACATAAGGACATTAATGAGATGTGGAGGCAGGGGAATGGGCGAGGTTAGAAAAAGATCATGTTAATGAAAGGAGGGATGGATAAGAGTAAGCAAGCAGGATGTGGGTGGGGGTGTTCATTTGGCACTTGAGGGCAGGATGGGGTCGTAACAGGAGATGGAAGGGCCATTTGTAGTCACATGACCGGCAGGCAACCCGCTGTCACCTCGGAAACCAGGAGTGCCGGTCACTCTTATCCAATCATGTCAGGAATGCTGGCTGTCAGTCGGCTTAGGCTATTTCTGCTGTCTGTCGCTAGTGCTTGGTAGTGCTAAGAGATTGGTATACAGAGATCCTCCTCCTTTTTTTGTTCTCCCCCCCTTACCCCTCCTCTAAGCCCTCACTCTTTCTCTCCTTTGAGTGCGTTGTGTAAAGTTGTCAGCTGTTTTGCAGTGGCTGTTTTGCTTTTGTGGCGTGAGTACTTCTTTTTCTCAGATCAGTTTAGTGTGGGAAGGAAAGTTGCGGAAGAGACTTGAAGGGTTGGGGAGGGGGGAATGGAAGAAAAAAGGGGATCAGTTGTCTAGCCAAAGGAGAAGTGGGCAACACTAGGATACTGAGGCAGGAGCCAGAGGAGAGAACCAGCAGCCACTCAGTGAGAGAAAGTGAGAGCCAACGGGAGCTTTGGACGTGAGGTGAAAATGGCACAACGTCTGCGTTTGTACTTTGGCTCAGGACGCAGTAACACAGCCCCGGAGATACTGGAAGGAGACTTTGAGGAGGAGCAGCAGCAGCAGCAAGACAACAATGTGGTCATGGCGCACCTCACACAGCCACATCCGGTATCAAGGCCTTCAGAGGAGTCAGCTGCGCAGCATGTCCCATCAGCGGCTTTTGGTGTGCATTCTGAGCTGTCGCTTAAACGCAGCTCCTCCATGTTCATACCCCAGCTTGCCGCCTACACTGAGCCACGTCCCACTAAGAGCTCATCCATGCACATCTCCCTTCAGCGCTCCAATGGATCCAGTAATGGAGATTCCAGTGGCCATGCTGGTGATGTCCCGCCACCCTGTTATACTCCTCCAGGACCTGCGCCTGCCTACACCGAACCACATATTCAAGCAGACTTTCCGCAGCAGCCCCCTCCTCCATACTACAGCCCAGATTCTTTAAATGTGCAGCCTTCCCTGACAGAACCGAACGTCCCCAAACGCAGAGTCTTCAGTATTGGTTCCAGCAGTCATTGTACATATAGCAGACGCCGACCTCGTATCAGTGTTGGTGCCATCTGCATCCAGAGGAATTCTCCTGACGGTTCTGATGTACAGCATGTTAGAATTCTTCCATATGGTGGCACTGGCTGGTCTGTCCAGCAGCAAAGCCTGGACCAGTCCTCTAGTGTTAATGGTACGACACAGAGACTAGTGTTTCAACTCCAGCAAAATCAAAGCCAGGAGCAGAAGGTCAGACAGCAGGGTGAGGCATCACAGGAACAATGCACAGATGCTGAACACGGCAGCTCGAGGGGTTGCCATAGGGTGCATTACCCTAGAATACGATTACATAGAAGCTCGTCTCATCAGAGGCTGTTGCTGGAAAATAATCATCAGAAAACTGGTGCAGACAGTCAGACTATAGAAGAGAGTTTAACAGAGGTGGAGACAGAAGCAAGAAACAGACCTGATGGTTGTACTTTAAACATTAGTGGGGAAAACCCCAGAAGGCAGCCACATTTCAAGATATATTTTACCCCGGGTGGAGGTGGAAATCAGGATGTGAGCCTCGGCAATGAATCAGCAACGAATAATTCCAAGGTAAAGGGTTTGGAAAAGTTTAGTAGAAATGTGCTCTGCCTTTAAAATGTCTGGTGAAAAATTTTAGAATTACAGAAATATTATGCAACATTTGTAGACTTATTCTAATGTTCCTAAAGAAACTGATATCAGAATGAGTAGTAAATGGCATATGACATCTAGTTTAATATGACATAGGTTGTATGTTCTGTGGCCAAAAGGGTGAGAGCTAGTAGTATCATGGGCATAACAAATGCAAGAGAGCCAGATTGAAATTTATCTAACACGTCTAATTTGTAAAGTTTGTTAGTTTTTAACTCACAGAACCCAGCCTAGATGGGGAGAGATCTGTATGGTGCTGATACAGGGTGGTGACTTTCTGGGAACTAAAAATCATAGACATACTTACTGAGCTAAATCACACATGCTGCTTCTCTTTCATTTCACAGTCACAAAGATTTTAAATTTCACACACATCAGCCAGTTCAGTTATGCAAGACAAGCAGGAACAGACACATGGATGAATGGATAATTTGTTTCCATGCACTTGTTGCCTTCCGTTTCACAGAAATGTGACACGTAGGTTTTGATAATACCCTTAAGTGCAGGCAGCGCTCTTTAAGAGTTGGCTGTGTCTATTTTTAGTCTACTTCGAGCGTGGTTGTTGGTTTTGAGAGCAGGCGTGTGGCATGTCTTCTCTGGTTCTTGGCTGGTATGGATCTGTATCCTTGCAGCTGTTCATCGAGTGATTAAGAACTAAGGTGTCAATGGAGCCCAAACAATGATCAAAAAGTTTCACAACCAGTGTTAGTTCCCTGAAAGCCTGAAATATTTTGGTGTTGCTGTCTGTTCTCATGCACAGCTCCAGCTATGGAGCTTGAATCTCATAATCAGTATATTGGATTATCTAATTTGCTATTCAGTTATTAAATCTTGAAACACTTTAGATGTTGGACTTTTTTGAAAGCAGTTTGTTCTAAAGCTATTTTTTTTTTTTTTTAAATAACAAATTAGAGTTATAAACTGAACTTTGAAGCCTCTGCTGTAAATAAAATATAGTGGGTTTTAGAATTAAATGATATGGCTGTCACTGACTATAAGAGATTTACACCCATTAGTTTGCCATGAGATGTTTAGCTCCAGGAAGTGCTGTCCAAACAGGAAACTATTTGCTCATATCATTTTTTATTTTTATTTTTTAGTTCATCCGGCCGAATGACCGATGAGGTCACGGTATGGCGAGGCGTCTGTCTGTCTGTCTGTTCACAGTTCACAAGAATCGCTACTCCTCCTACATTATTGGTCAGAATTTAAACAAACCGACACACAATGATCACCTAATGGGTCTTCACCCAAATTGTGGTCAAGGTCATATTTGTCGTTCTCAGTGGATTTTAATTCTAATTGGTTTGTTCAATTATAGCCAATCAGTGACTAGAAAATTTATTACTTTATTTTTGTACTTCACACATTACAACAATCTGTTAATTGTGATGGACAGTGAGCCAGATGAGTGTTGACCTCATTGATATTCTCGTTTTATGTATACAACTTGGATGTCTAATCTGCTTGACCATTGGTACCTGACATGTGTTCCTTGTGATCACAGAAATGAAGCAGTATCCATTCATTGCCTCTTTTTACTTGTTGTATGCATAAACTGTATATAGAAGAGGACATAGCCACAATGATGTCACTCACAGGTTTATGAAGACCTGTTTTAAATTATAAATGTAGCATTTTGGAGTTTGTTTGTTTGTTTTGGAGCCAAAAGCAAATTTAGATAAACGGATGGAGTGCTAAGTTGTCAGCTAACCCTAGCTTGCTTGGTTATTAAGGTTCATCCAGTGACCCTGTGGGTGCATCGCACAGAGACAGGCTGCTAATCATTAAGTAATTTCCTGGACAGGATGTACCACACAGCAATCCATGTTATTTTAGATAATTACATTAAAACATTAAAAATCCACAGACACAGTGGGGAGGTCCAGAAACCTACAGACATCTGCTGGCAGTAGCCCCAGCTATGTCAGCATCCACCTTAGAGTTAAAGTGGCCATGCCCTAATTTCCAGATTTCCAGAACAGTGAATTATGAAAAAATAAAATAACCTGCTACAAACCAGAACTGTTATTTGTACCAGTCTATTTTTTATTTTTTATTTTGTATTTATTTTTTTTATTTTATATATGTTGTAGAGTGCAAGTGGAATGTCTGACTTTTGGAGGTAGCCTCAAGAGGCCACTCCAGGAACTGCAATTCTGCAACTGGTTGTATGTGTAGAAGTTGTGACCAGTTGGGCAAAGAATACCTTTTCTTACTCAAATTGACTGGGATTTGTCTGCATCTAGTCCTGCCAGTGGTTTCACATCATTCAAGTAATCCAAAAGGAGGTGCCAAGATGCACACTAGCAATAGCAAAGGCGGTGATGAAAATGACATAAAATTTGTGTTGATATAAACAATCCAGGTTTGAAAATACAAAAAAATGGCTAATGTGCTAATGTTTTACATCGAGGGAAATGCATTCATGGTTTTGTCCATGGTCCCATCTCTGACTCAAGAATTACATTCTTCTCTTCTAAACCCTTTAAATAAACCTTTCCTTTCCCTCATTTAAGACACGTGGTGCTGTGAGACTCCATGGCATCCCGCTTCTCATGCAACAAGGAAATCCCCATTTAGACCATAATGACAGGTCTTCCCCAACTGATTGCCTGGAGGCGGATTGCCCCTTTTTAAAACTGGGCTTGGGATGGCACAAGTGTGCATTCGTGTGTGTGTGCCAGATGGACTAACTGAAAACAGCTATGCCACCATGCCGTGCTCTCGTTACATTTTTACATTTACATTGACTGAGAGTTCCCGCAGGCCACTAGGCTGACTATATTTACCTGAGGCAAGATTGTGGATAAGTGGGGTGAGGGCACTCTTTTTATTTTGGTCTAATAGCATGTGAGAGGCATTTAAATTGCTTGTGTTGTGTAGGGCTTTTCTCTGACAGCGCAGATCTCTCTGAATTGCATGGCATTTTAATTCAGTTGTGCCAGCGGGGAGACTGTTAAGAAGGTGAGACAGCCTTTTCACACCTCAGTGGCAGCCTGGACTTGCTCCAGGTCGCCCTATGTCATAAACACCCTGTCACCACATCTTCCTGTAGCTTCATAGCATTTCCAGTTCTTAGCACTTTATCTACTTTCCTATAGTCTTGAAGGATTGGAAATATGTTTTTCCACTAATCTCTTGTTGAGGCATCCTAATACATTTGGTTTTTAATTGCTCACGTGTTACATGTGAGTTGAACTGAAGAGTAGAATCTCTTATTGTAAACATGAAAACTGTTGTCGGTGTATTCTGCATGTTATCGTATCTAGTTACGGGGACAGTTTCTGGGGAGAAGTATTGCTGATGGCGTTGTTCAACTTCTTTTTTTTGGTTCTGCGAGAACCAGAAAATTATGTGGAATCCACGGACATTGCGGTGATGTTTCGGCAGAAATCTCGGAAACTGATATATTGTCAGCCAAATCTGTGTGCGTAAAATTAGAAGCATGTGAGAAGCGAGTATTTTGGGTGACCTATTTGTGTTATGTGTTTTTTTGTCTTTTTTGAGTTAGCTTCCTTTCTTTCTCATGCCTCTTTCTTTGTCCCTCCACTTTCTCCTGGTCGTTGGTGGCACACCCTCCCTCTCTGAGTGTAACCTGGTCCTAGGAGGCAGCTGCAGGCTCATATCTGACCCCTTAATGATTCTGTATACATAGCCAAAGCTTAAATGCTTGTTATGGTTAGGGACATAAAAAACAGCTATGTCTCCTAAAGGACTTGTGTGCCATTTGGTAATACTATCGTGATTGCCAATGTAATACACTGGAAGCAACAGGGTTACTACGGTTTATGTGATAGTATGGTAAGAATATAAACATGATGCTGTCATACTTACGCTGTGGTCCAGTTTGCTTTTGTTGTTCTCTCAAACTTGGAGGAATCTTGTGATGGACTTTTTTAGATTAGTTATGATAACAGTAAATTAATTGTCTAGCTGGTTTAGAAAGTAAAAGCATACACTGCAGTAATTTGCACAGTAGTGACTCTTGGTTTCCAAGAAGAAGTTGTTTATAGTGTGTGTCTGTTTCAGTGGAGGTGGGTGGACGTGCGTGGGTGAGTGAGTACACATGCATTCACAAGTGTGTGTTTACATGCCTGTGCGTTATTCAGTCAGCGTTTTTATGTGACTCATTTGTAACCTTTTCACCACTGAATTCCAGGTCGGTTAACTGCAGTGGGAGTCCAGTGCACTCAGTTCCCGACACTGCTTTCTTTTTTCACTGTTGCTTATCAGAATAAACCAGTGTTGTGTTTTTTTTTTTTTTGTTTGTTTGTTTGGTTTTTGTTTTTTTTACACCTTAACCTCAAATCAGTGTAAAAAATTTGTACTGGTCCATGCAGTCTATTTCGCAGAGGCTTGGGCTTGGCTCGTTTTTAATATAATACTTACCTTTGGCAAAAGATTGTGTTCAGATCTGAAACATTTAGATTTTTTTTTTTCTTTTTTATGGACACTTTTTTGAAAACTCTTTGTTGACTCCAAGCTAAGTGACCACAAGTATTTTACATTTCATTGTCAAATCAAGTGCATAAACAGGTTTCCCACACTTTACTTGGAAATTCTTTCCATAACTTCATGCTTTTTGTGACTGCACCACTTTAGGCAGCAACATTCACAGATACCACAGTATTGGAAATTTCCTTTGTTGTACATTAAAAATGATTAGTGTTCAAAGGAAGCAGCAGACTGCAGGGTGCTTTTTATATTGGCGGACAAAAGTCAATAGTCTTCAACTGACAATAGTAATATTTTTTGGTAGCCCATTAAACCTCTCATAATCCACACATGCTTAACAACTCAAAGTGAAGTGCATTATTTCAACCCAGGTTTTTTTTTTGTCAAATCGGTGTCAGCAAACAGACAGTATTGTTAGTTTATGCCTGTTGTCTAAATAAATTGTGTCCCACACACAGGCTGCTTCCAAGAATGGGCTTTTCCATCTCGGACAGGTAATCCATACTCAATAATGGACAAATCTATGGGCCTCTTAAATCTGAAACACAAACCTTCCCTGGTTTTTCCCTGTTGTCACATCTGCCCTTCTCTCCCTCTGTCCAGCTGATTTGGCTTGTACCTGGTGGCAGTGGATGTTATTTTTCCTTGCTGGGGTCACAGGGTTTTCTCCTACATAGTGACACCAAAGGCCTGTCCATAAATAAATTTCACTCTGAACCTTCTGTCTGGACACATGTGGAAATCTGTGCTGATTTGGGAGAGAAGATAATGATAAATTGTAACAAATCGTGGCAAATGTTGTGTGTTATTTTCAGTAAAACTGCATAGAAGTTGTTGAAATGCAATTTCCCTTTACGGCCTTGCAACCATCCGGGATTGTCAGATCTCCACGTGTGTTCCCAAATGAGGCTTTAGGTTACTGTATTTCTGGATGGCGCTGCTCGTGAAATGAACATCTTTTTCTTTTTCCGAACATCTTTCCGCCTGTGTTAAATGTACACAAAATGCTACTGGATAGTCTGGTGCACCAGGTGATTTACCTCAACATTGTGGTTTTCCCCTCATTACCCCTACTGATACACTTGGCTTTTCACAGAAACTCTCAAAAAAAACTTTACTTCGAAATTTAAGCTTCTAAAAGTGACCTTCTTGTTTTTCCCTAGACTAGAGATGATTTCCTGGGACAAGTTGATGTTCCCCTCAGTCATTTGCCGGTAAGTTATTTACGTTTGTGTGTGTGTGTGTGTGTGTGTGTGTGTGTGTGTGTGTGTGTGTGCGCATGCCTATCCTCATGCATTGGAGCTTATGGCCTTTTTGATTGCTTTGCATGAATTCCTGTGTAAAAGCATGGGTATGTGGGTGTTTCAGGTAGAGGAATTTACTTTAGTGAGCTTAAAGCATGTGCATGCTGCTGCCTCTGAACTAGTCTTCAAAGGCATGCTAGGCTGCTACTTTCATCGTACTGAACACTGTGCAATGACTGTAACCCAGAGGTGTGAAAATGTTTGTCATTTACCAGTGATAAACACACATACACAAACATGTGAAATTAAAGTGTTCATAAGCAGAAAAAACCCTCATGAATGCATACATATTGAATAGTTCTCTCATTGTCTTGCCAAGTCTTTTGAGGAGGTCAGCTGGCAGAATAAAGATGTATTTACATTCAATTTCCTTCATAATTCAGATTTCACAAGTTGGAAAGCATGTGCTCTGGTATAATAAGCATTTATTAGACTGTTAGACATCACTGGTTTCTTCACAGCATTACAGGTTTATTAGAAGCAGTTTTCTCTCTCTCATGTACACATGATGACACGGAGCCTGATATAGACACTGCTGTCATGGCTGGAATTGAACACACTGCTCACATGCCATAAGTTGCAGTTCACAGTACAAATTGCCTGCAATTAAATCCCATCACCAATACATAAAATGTAGACAAAACAAAAATCAAAATGAGTATATTCCCTCCTTGCTGTATGTTTCTATATGTATATGCTCAGCATATGTATATGCAAATATATTGGGGCCATATTAAATGAGAAGGAAAAGAATAAAGAAAAGGAGTCTGATGCTTCAAACACAAGCACACAATAAAGGCTAAAGCATTCAGCTTTTAATTAACATTAGCCATATCAGCATGGAGTAATTTGAAATTGTCTTTAGGACTTCAGAGAGAAAGACTGAGAGACAGAGACTTTAAACCATTAAGCTCAGCTGATAAACCAGTCATACCGGTGGAGTCACTATCTCTTGCAAAAATTTGATCTCTTTCTCTTTGTATTTTGCTTCTTTTTTAGAAACACATAGTACTTTCCTTCCTTCCTCCCCTTTATCCTTTTGATCCAACCTCCTTTTCTTTTCCTCACTTCTCTTCCTTCAAGCTTCATCTTTTTTTTTCCACATTCTTTTTTTTCACATGTTCTTTATTTCTTCTTGCTCTCAGCTTTTCTCTTGCTTTTATCTCCACTTCATACAGAATAACTGTGCGGCTTGGTGAGTATAATGAGGCTGTTCCTCTACAACTTCAAACCTTCCCTTCACCCGTTTGCCAGGGTTCTAAAACAAACCCGGAACAAATATTTTGACATTCAGACACAAGGGAAGACGTGTGCAATGATTCCAAGCATTCTGATTCATCTTTTACAAAAACAAAAAAAAGTAATAAGGAGAAAAACCCTTTAAAAATAGTGTACCGTAAATGAGAAAGAGAGGCCAATCAAATGCTGATGTTGTTTCTTTTCTTTCTTTCTTTCCTTTTTTTTTTTTTTTTTTTTTTTTTTTTTACTTGTTTTTACTTTT
>VUQI01002314.1:0-13281 GCA_015106735.1 Paratilapia polleni | reverse complement strand
CTGTCAACTGTGGAAACTGTAAGCATGATATTGGAGCTTATTTAGAGTGAGAGCAATTAAAGCCAAGAACAGGCTCTATACGTTATGCTGTAAATGATTTAGCAGGCCAGCAGTGTACCACATTGTCATGGATCACAGTAAATTGGCCTGGGCAGCTTATTGTGCAGATTCACAGTGACTGTAGCACGTTTATAACAGTAATTGCTACGAATGAAACACCCATGGTACTGCATGGCATGCCACTCTACAATAAACTTGATTATTATGGTAATTATATAAGTATAAAACATTTGACATGAGTGCATAGATTTATCATCACAATCGCTTTAAGTGCATTTACAGAGCTGGGAATTGGGACTGGCTATTCAAAGGCCAACCCATTGAGTTGATGGGAGTTTAGCAAAATTAGAAATCCATCTAGAGAAAAGGCAACTTTCTTACCATTGTGATCATAATCATTTTTCTTGTTCTACTATTGATTTAGGTAAGAATGTTCTGGTCACTTTCTGCTCATAAGAACAGTGGGGGAAAGGAGTGGTTAAAGTAGGATGAAAAAATAGTGGGGTGGTGGGAAAAGGGGGTGGAGAAGGAGGGTCAGTGATGAGTCCTGAGCCACCCTGAGCAGTAATGAGGAAGCAGTAAAAATGAGACGGCATTGTGTTGTACTTTAAGGTAGTTCATCTTTAAAATGAATTGTCCCTGAAGGGCCAGGTGGTTAATGCCATTTATTAATAGACAGACAGGGCCAGCAGTTTGGGCTGTGGCCCTCTGAGAGCTTTTAGTTACGATGGAGAGAGAGAGAATGTGAGTGACTACAATAAAAAGAAAGAGTTTGGAGTGAGGGCTGCAACTGAGCAAATGAAGGACAGAAAGGGTGGAAAGGGATTGTGTGGAGCCTTCCAACTGATTCCAAGGATAAGCTATAATGAGCATTAATGTTTACAGCTGTCAGTAAAGAAAAATTGGACAAAAAAAGTGGTGAAATTAAAAGCTTAACCATCTCCATTACCAGCTAATCCCTAGAAAGAGTCTTCATCTCAGTCTTTTAGCCTAAGGTCATGGGTCACAGGTAAGGGTTTATTTGGGAAATCATACATGACTTCATGACTGAAGGCACACTCAAAAAAACCAACAGGCCACACAGTGATTTTGACATTTCCAGCTGCAGTTGCAGTTTCTATGATGCATTTTTGCATCCATGGGTGAAAGTATGAATGCATTTGTTTGTGCATACATTAAAAGCCAGTATTTCTGTCCATCAGTCTTGGTACAAGGAGCATAGAGGAGCCCAAGTCTGGTCCTGGGTCCACAGTGACCTGGCCTACTAATGAACCAACAGGCATTACCTCCCTGTTAGCCTGCTCAGTGCCCCACCATTTGTCATAAAGTGGGGGGAGCTGTCACAGGAGAGCTGGAGACTGTGGAAACACACCACACAATGGCAGCAGCACTAAAGCCTGAGCCAGTCACTGAGCTGTTTTCACCATTAGCCAGAGCATCTTTAGTTCCCTCCCAGCATGCCACACAGTGACAGCTTTTGCCAAATAGCTTTCATTACATGGGAAGTATCAGTCTTGATAAAAGATCCAAACAAAGAACAAGAGGTGGATTTACTGTGCTGCTCCACCCGGGCTGTGATAATATTGTTGGTGTCTGGAGTAAAATATCACTGCTGCTATTTGCACGTATCTAAATCTTTGAGTGTAGACAGTGCCAGTGTGTAGCTAGCTACGGCCCATATTACTATTGATTGGTGGAATGATAAAACAATTTCTTACCTGATGTTGGAGATGCACCAGAGACGATGGCATGGGGGATAGAAAAAGAGAGGATTTGATTAGTGGCGGCCTTGTAGTGTATACAGTACATGCTCAATACAGAAGTACTAAGGGAGCTGAGTACACTCCATTATTGCTGTCAAAGTCTGCAAAATCCAGCCTGAAATTCATTTCAACATTTCCTGTGCAGTAGTATCAATTTCAGGGATTTAAAAATTCCTTTAGGTTTAGGATCTTTTTTACCATCTGTAAATGAAAAGCCCAAACAAGAGTTGAAAACCAAGACACTTTTTTGTCATTCAGGTATCCTGTATGTAGTTATTTGCATGTCTTCTTAGCTAAGAAAAGGTTTTATGGTGACGTGACAATAAAGTATGTTCCCATTAGTAATACTGTGACCTATGTTTTTGTTATTCTATTACTTTTCTCTTCTGCTTCAAACTTCTGTACAATATCATAAATAGTATTAAAATTCTAAGGAAGGCACTCATACTTACAGAATATATGTTTTGTACATTCATGTTCAAGTCTCAGTGATAAAGACAAAGACATTTTAAGCCATAAAAAGCCAGGTGAAAAGGAATCGTCATCCCCCTAAGCCACACTCCAATGCCAGTTACAGGCCCCTGACACTCAATAAGGCTCTGAGCGAAATTCTTGTTCTCATATCCACAGGAGCCTCCCACCACAAATGTGCTTTAAACACATAAATATTCATTGGCTTTACACATAAACCCTACCCATACGCCAGCAGAAGCAGCCATCTGCATTAACAGGAATCAAGCTGTGAGCTCGGCTCCATCCACCAACCTTCTTCATATGTATATACATCAGTGGGAGCCAAGGCAAAGCCAAATCCCAGCACCCAATTCCAAAGCAACCTACACTTGGCAGGTGAGATGGTGCAAAGTACAACTTGACTATTGATGGTACAGTAGCCCTCTGCCATATATAGCTGTTCCACATGATCTTAGTTTGGAGTGTTTAGTGGGCGAGTGTTACTTTTATGCTACTTTTTGAAATACCTCCACACAAAACTGCAGTTTGAAGAATATAGTGTTTGGTTAGTTTGTGTACTTTGCTGCTTGTTTGCAATATAAAAAGAACACTTATTAGGTATAACTTCAATTGTTCTGTTTCTCCACCTTTATCACCTCAAACTATATCTAAACAAAGAAGGTTCTGAAACTATCCTCCTAATATACCTTTGACTGAAACGACTCAATCCAGCGTAACAGTCAGCACTTTCAACACCTCAGTAAATACTATATAAGAAAGTGGGAAAGACTCCTCTTCACTAAAAACAGTGTAAAAATTTGAAATTATGAAATTTTCAAAGTAACGCTCAGCCACAGAGAAACCTAACCTCTGATCTGGATAAACTCTTCAGTAAGGATCATCCTCTTTTTTCAGACCTTGTCACTTAGATGTCTCTCAGCTGACAGATTCCCTTTACAGATAAAGCCTGGGGATCTTCAGGCAGATACTCTGTCACTAGAAAGCTGTTTTTCCCACAGATTACATCAGACCTGGTTTCAAACCAGCCAGCCAAGACATAAAGGAACACGCACAAGATGATAGCCTAACCTATCGGGAGTTTCCTTTAAGAAGGTATAAACCATTGTGTGGTAAAAGGGTTAAATTTCACTGAGCCCTAGCTTCCCATTCGGACACTCTGGAGGACTTCTCTGTGTAATTATTTAAGGACCTTGTATTGCAGTCTACAACGGGAGAGAGCAGAAAGAGGGAGGGAGAAATGGATGGATGGGTGAATGGATAGAAGGAGGGATCTGTCTCCTGCTGAGAGAAGTAAAGCCTTTAATGTTAGTCCTACACACAAAGACATTGAGGTTAGTTATATTATGTGTGTTTCCTCCATGTTGCCTTGCTTTAAGGCTGCAATAGTCTACAGCCATCAGCTGGCTCCTGGGATCAGCCACAGGGATGAACTAATTCCCTGTGAAATCACAAATGAACCAACAGCATCACTGTGCACGCATGCGCACGCACACATATTTGTCGGTGCTAGTCAGCCTGCTAATGCTGATGCAACAACCTGGAGCAAGAATGCTCCAATGGTGATAAACAAACAACATTTTGGATGGGGAGGGACGGATGGAGGGCTGGATCGAGAGAGGGAGGGAGGGAGGGAGTGAGGCAGTGCTGGGCAAATAAGACTCAGGGGCTTTTTTTTTTCAACATGAGATAGTTTCGGTTCTTTTAAAATGTATGTTTGAAGTTGGGGTTCAGCTGAACACAAGCTGTTTGAAAAAGACTGATGCAAGAGTGGAGCAGGAGATGAGAGAGAGGCCACAGAGAGGGAGAGGGAGAGGGGTTGAGGGAAGAGAGAAAAGGATCCATGAGAAAATTACGCAAAAACTCAGTGAGAGGAATGTATGGAAAGAGCATGAGGTTATAATGCAAGACAAGAAAGTAGACAGAGAAAGACAAAGAGAAAGAAAAACAGAGAGGAGGCCTCCAGTGGTACAAAGTAGTTGTTGCAGCAAATATTCAATATGCAATAAAAAATTAGACAGAAATGAATGAAAAAATAGGGCTAAAAAGAGGCGCATCATTATATTAAAGCTTTTTAAAAAAGCAAAGGGAAGCATGGAAAAAAAGCTTAACACATTCCAGTAACAAAAACAATCCAGATTTAGTAGATTTCACATTGATTCAGATTTTTTGAAGAGGGATTCTGAAGTGGGAAGGTCAATTTTTTTCTTTCTATACCCTCCAAAGCCTTTCTACTGCCCAAGACACACACACACACACACACATACACGTCGCCACAGAGACACACATATTTCTGCAGCACTTTAATCAGAGCGTGGCATGCTCTCAGTCCAGACAAAGCCCAATCAGGGCGGTGATAATTTGGCCTCTCCTTCAATCAGCAGCAACGTAATTGCATCAGTCACAATCTCCATTTCATCTCTCATCTCTGTGTCAGGGTGGCAGACAGAAGGACACTCTGAGGCACAGACCTATCATTAAAACAGACATCCAACAGTCGAGGAGAACAATACAACAAATTCTTGTCATTTCAATGAGGCTTACTCAAGTTCTCCCTAGCATGAACTCTAATGATGGTGACAAATTTTAGATTTTGTGTCTTTTCTATGTTAATCTAAATGGACATCAAGCTCACAGGGGGAATTGAGTAGATGGCCAGGTAACACAGAGGACACTGGGACAGCCTTAATTTTAGAAATACTTTTAAACCAAGAGGGCTGTTTGTATTGGACTCAAAACCATTACATGCCTAACAGTCTTTTTGGATAGAAATTAGCTTAAATGATATGTATTAGCAATTCTTCATCTGTAATAAGTATTATCAGTAAAACACATCAGTGAAAACTGAAAAGAAACCTTTCTTTGATCTATCAAATCAAACCCTTTGAGTTCAAATTGTGAGTATCGTGATAAAGGTAAAAATAATTCAATGTAATAATCTAGAATAATAAAGGAAGAGTGACAGTGAAAATTAGTAAGGCAAGTAGAAGAGAAACAAAGACTGATGAAAGATAAGAAATGGGATGAAGAGAAAGAAAGCAAAGGAAAATAAGTGAGAGTGATAGGTGAAGGACTTCTCGTGATTTCTATGTTTTAGCAAAATTTCACGTAATGCATATGTCATGTAAGTGATATTAGCCTGGGAATGATTAAAGAGATATTTGAATTTTTTTATAGAGAACACAAGGTACTGAGAGGAGAAATCCGTTATATATTATAAATCAAGCCAGACCCACAGGGATGAGGCATGAGGATTCATTGCCTGGATCTGCAGCCACTGAGCCATATATAAACATTAATTCATAGTGAATAAGCTAAAATTACAAATTATTAATGTCAGAAATCATCCCAACTCAGAAATAAGACTACAGGGTCTTGTACCACAACTGCCCTTTCCCTCCCCTGTGCCTAAAGTAGACTGTCTTTTGCCTTGCTTGAGGTATATGAAGTAATTTGTTTAGTAAAAAAAAATTAATAGATTGACGTGTGAGCAATGAAACCTCTCTGATCAACTATTACATCTGCTAGCATTCATGCCGAACACACACACATGTTCTCAAATGCATGAGTACACACACACAACACAAATACATCTGTTCTCTCTTGTCCATACATAACCAAATACATGAGGAGCATGTCTCACACTTCAGACTAATGGATCCATGCTGGGCAGCATAGATGAAAGAAGACAGAAGGATCAATTTCGATGATCTATGAAAGTTATTAGTAATGACATTTATGAATATTTTATGGAGGGTAGAGAATGTCATCATAAATTTTTATATAAGGAAATGAGGCAGGAATATAAAACAAACAGCATTAAACATTGAACGTGGTCCCCATGTCAAAAGGATTGTGTCTGGAATAATGGGTGAGTTATCAGGACAGAGGAGGTGAAATGAAAAGAGAGACGACAACCAGATCTCCTGGATAATTCTGCTTCTTTGCGGAGATAGAAAGGTCAAGCAAGTGTGCCCACCAACCAAAAGAGGCAAGGCCATGTTGGACTGCTGTGGGAGTATTCAGGGGTTTCTCAAAAGTAAAGAGCCATCATCATTTATTCATTTATTGATCCAGTTTGTCCCCACCAGTTGTGTTGTTCCTCTTAATGTACTGTGTTCAAACTAAAAGCAAGCAAAATGTTTTATGTTTAATATGCCTTGTCCTGACATTACCATGCATTTGCAGCAATTTCACGTGCAGACAGAGTGAGAGAGGAGCCAGACAGCTCTCTGTCTCAAATAGCCAGGATACACTCAACCACATGGAGACAAGGGACACCGGATCCACCACTTCAGACTATACCACACTGACTCTGCATGCTGCTATCTTATGTGTTCTTGAGCTGCAGCATGTTCTACAAACACTGGCTGTGTGGAGGAAGTCTGCTCATCCTAAAAAGTTGGTACTATTGGCGCCTAAGGCTTTCCAGAGTGTTCTCTGTCTTCTTCTCATCTTGTGCTCATCTTCTTCCATATTTACATAACAGTGAGTAGCCCAGTGTGTACCCTCCTGTGTATCTCTGTCAAGTCAGGTGACGTCTATAAGAAGCATGTTGAAGAGTTGATCCCCAGTGGCCAGGGGAAAGGTAGAAACAAAGAGATATTGCTCATTTTCATTGGGATGGCACTCAAGCAAAGACAGTGAAATGGACTATAAATACAGGTACAGGAGCTGACATTTTTATTCCATACCATAGTCACCGTGCAGCAGCTGAGGTAGTACGTACTGATGTCCTTGCCTCTGTTAGTGTATATCACTTTAAAGAGGCTATATTTTGCCATTTAGCGCTGACGTGAGCAGATTTCGTAGGGACAGGGGAGGCATGGAGCATCTGGATAGCATTTAGGCTGTTTATAAAGACAGGAAGTCCTCTCTGACCTGTTTTTCACACTTCATTTAATGCCATGGATTGATGTCAAACCTGTGCATGTGTCTGTATATGCAGACTAGGCTCAGTTACACACACTAGCATAAGGATGAAAGGCTGCCATGATATAATTCACACATATATCTACACATACACATGCTGTACACACTCAACAACAGCTTTACGTTTTAACTACTCTTGACATCCCACAACTTAACATCTCTAGGCAGCCTGATTATTGTCCACATGCATGCAGCTCTGAAGGACTGTGCAGCTTTGGAGTGTCTTTCCTTCTGCCAGTGACAGTTGGTTTGTCAGAGGCCAGGCAGAAGAATAGCATGTGGCCAGGGGGAGGGGATTAGCATTCACATGGCACCTGTTGCCAGCCAGTGTGCCCATGCAGGCTACAGATAATTACAGTGATTTTGTGGAGGAGAGAAGTGCAGGGGTAATTGTAGTTTTGGCAAAGCAGCGGAAAGAGGGAGAAAAAGGAGGACAGCACTTTCACTATCTCACAGCACAGAGCTGTTGACGAACACGCCCGCTCATGTGCATGTTAATACACACAAACTGATGTAATAATGACTAAAGCTGAGGGCGACATGCACATGCACACTCCCATACACACACACACACACACACATACAAAGATCACAATTAAGCCTGGGTTTCCATGGCAACACCTAGCTGGACGGATGATGGTGTTAGGCTACAGAGGCGCAAATATTTAGAATGGTAATCAGAAGACCTAATGGCACTGATGTCTGCGCGACTGCCGTAAGTAGACCTGCCAGGACTCTCAGCACTCCTCCATAGATCTGCTTTAATAAAAAAAAAAAAAAGCAAAAAAAACAAAAACCAAGCCTCAGTCATAAAACACTTGCCTCTGCTCACTCACTTAGCAGCCCTGTTGTGCCATCACTTCAGCCATTACAAATTATGTTATTTAGTAAACGTCTGCTGCGGCACCCGAGGGATGGCAGCGGGGGTGGGAGTGGGGGTGGATGAAGGGAACATATAATATTACATAAAGCTTTAGCACGGTGTAAAGCTTCAATGATTGGTGTTAAGGTTTTCATTACACAAAATGAGTAATTGCTTGTCATTTGGAGCTGGCATATCCCACAATCATCCTCACTTCTGTGCCATCAATCAAGCGTTTAAGTGCTGATGACTCGGCTCACATTTAAAGCAGGGCAGCCGAGCCACAATGCACTGGGGAAACTCATTGTTTGCTTCGTTACTCCTCAGAGCTCAGCTACTGTGTGTGTATGTGTTCCTGTATTTGTATGTGTGCCTTTTGTCTGCGTGTGTAGTTAAGTGCGCTTATGTGTGTAGAGGAGAAACAAGATCAGGATGTGGTCTTGCTTTTCTAAGTAGCATTTCATTCCTCAGTCCATAATATGTCAAGCAGTGCTGTGAAGTAGCTCACAGAGCATACCTAGGGGCATAGACAATAAACTCTACTGTAGACTCATAATGCATCATTTATATGTCTTTGTGTGCATGTGTGGGCTTATGTTTATGTGTGTGGTCTTTGCGCAAAAAGCAAAGGAAAATTTACTGGGACTAACTTTAAAATTTCATAAGCTCCTCATTGACTGTAAAGTAGGACAATTTCCACACACAAACAGCAACATTCACAGACGCACTTCATTCGATGATGCTGCTCGAGTGAGGCCACAAAATAGCTCCATCTGCACCCATACAGCTCAGTGATCTGGGAGCTGTGGTGAGTTGCTTACATTGCTTACAACCCTGCTCATGACCAGCAGGACACGGGGGAAATAGCCACTCACACCCCCGTACACACACCTTTCCCCTCACTTCGGAGGAGACAGCAGAGCGGGACAGAAGATGAGGGGATGGTGTGGGTAGGTTTGTGTGTGTGTGTGTGTGTGTGTGTGTGTGTGTGTGTGTGGAGGCGGAGGATGGGGGTGCTCAGTAAAGTTAAACTCAAGTGGAACAACAGCTAACACTCTCTCTGTAATTTTCTCTCTCTCTCGCTCACTCTCTCATCTCTCACCTCATCTCCCTCCCGATTCCTACCAAATCTCAAGCTTGGTTTGACAGCAATAAAGTGTGTTGCCCAGGCACGGGGAGTTAGTAATATACCTTTTTCATACAGATAATTTCAGACTGAGATATAGCCAAAAGGCAGAAGATGAATCTAGTGTACAAAAGGATAGCAGAGAATGAGTCACAAACTACAGAGAAAGCCAAAGATAGATGGACAACAAGGGACTTGTTTAAGAATACATGAAATCCTTTAAGACAGCATTAGAACAAGGCTATAAGTATGAATACTTTATTTAGTGATCAAGTTGAAAAGCTATGAACCATGACAATTTAAACTCAGAGAGTGACAGTATAGTTGCATCAGAATTATTGGACCAATGGTGCAGTGCTGGTGCCTCACAGCAAAAATGTTCTGTGTTTGAACATGCTGGTCAGCTGTGGCCTTTCTGCATGCTGTTTGCATGTTCTGCATGTCCTGTGCTTCCGTGATTTTTTTTTTTCTTTGTGCTCTGGTTTCTTCCCACAGTTCAAAGACATGCATGTTAGGCTAACTGTCTTCTGTGTCCTACGTGTACTCTGTCTTTTGCCCAGTTTGAGCTGGGATAGGCATCACCATGACCGGGGTTGGATAAGTGACTGGGAAGAAGAATTGGATAGATGGTGTCAGAACTGCAGTAACCTGTTTTGGATTAACCAGCCATCATTACCTCTGCTTTGTTATGCAATGTGCAGGCTGCTCCTCTTTGTTTAAACACAATGCACAAGCACCATGTTGAGAGATGTCTGAAAAGTTATTCTGTAAGAATGCCAGATAGTTGGGCAGACGGACGGGCAGCATGAACCTGAGCTACAGCCCAGGGCCAGAGCAAAGTAAAGAGGTATTCATAGCTAGTACAGAGCCAAAGCTGAGGCAGAGAGATCAATAGCTTAATGGAATTAGCCCGGCTTTGAAACATGGCTGCCAATCATATTTACTGAAGGCTGTTTATGTTTACTGTAGAGCCTGACTCAATATTTTAAAGCTTCGCATAGAAATAGAGACAACAGGAGGAAAGACAAAATCTTCACTGGTTCTTTAACACAGCAGAAGCTGTCTACAGTCATTTAGCTCTGAAGAAATAGCAATAAGATATAAGGCCATATTAAGTCCACAGACACATGCAAGGCTGTTTCGATTGGATTTTTGTGATCCTCACACAGTTTCATGTTTTATCAGTTTTACCCACAAAGAGCTTTACGTTTAATTAAATTCATTCCATAGTCTGCATCAATAATTTTAGCACCATTATCAACAAAACTGTCATGTTTACTGATGTTGAAGTAGCAGATCCTAAAAAATGTGGACTTACCTACGCCTAAGAGAATGACCACACATGTTAATCCATATCACAGTTTTCATGTTCAGTGATGAATCCCAGTTAACTATGAGCAGTCTGATTTTGATGATCCTGCCTGGCACAGTCCTATATTTTCCTTCAGCTGCAGTTAAAGATGATTCTGATTTTGTGGCATTAGTGTGAACAAAAGGCAGTAACAAGTGAACCTCCTACACTGCTATTCCTAATCCTCTGCCTGTGAAACCAAGCTGCAACACAGGAGTAAATCCCCCTTACCCCTGACTGAAGGCAGCACAGGGGTGACACACCAAGACACACATACTGTACACAGATATAAATACATCCTTCCACACATCCACACACAAACAAGCACACGCATACACACACATACATAACACACACACACATACACACAAAGCCAAGCTCACCACAGGGATGGCGGGTGCGGCAAGCGATTAAGGGCATGGAACAGATGCCCACCTGCTCCCTCTGAACCTGGCCATGCCTCAGCTATGCCAGGGTGCCCAGGGTTGCCCCTGGGTGCCTTAATACACTGTTTCCATCTGTTGCCTGGAAAGTGAAGGGCAGAGATGTCCAAGTGTATGGGCATTACCCCCTCCCTCTCACTCTCTCACTGTTTCTCTGTCAAGCCTGTTAGCCTGCCATCTCTGTTGCATCAACCTACCAATCTGCTGTGAAAGGAAAATTGTACATTATTGGAATAACACAATGTCTGACTCTTCCTTTCAAGGCTGCACACCAACTAAGCAGAGTCTCCAGCTTTCAGCTGACAGACCAGTTCTGTACATTTAGCATAATGATGGCAGGGAGGGAAGAGATGAAGAAAGCTGCCCAGCATGTCTTCTTTGATTTAGCTCAATCTCATCCATTTATCAAAGAAAGGCTTGTATTTGAACACAGAACAAAACAGCAGCAGGATGAAAAAAAAGGTCTGCCCATGTGTAGAGTGCAGTGTGTTTACAAGTAGGATAAAACACTGATAACTACATATAGTGTGCTGAACTGCCTGTCTGTCAAATAATAGTGATTCTGGATTTTTTTCCTGTCCTTACTGCAGTTGTAAATGATTATTATCGGAACAAAGCTTGCCTTTATTCTAATTACCTTGTAAATAAACTTGCTTGTCATTACTTTTCAAACCAATTATAGGCTGCCTAATGGAAGTGCTTAATTAGCAGACACTCTACCAGAAAAAAAGAAAGAGACAGGGGGGAAGAAAAGGAATGAAAAGGAAAAACAGAAAAATGCTGGTGGGGGGAGGGACTGTATTCACTGTGTAATTATACAGTCATCAGATGTTTTTTTTTTTCTTTTTTTTTCCCACTGCTGTTTTGCAACGGTGCCACAATAGAGGTTGGACCTCTCTCTCCCCTCTCTATCTGTTAAGCAGGCAGCTGACAATGGAGCACTCGGCAGGCGGTGACCCGGACCCCCTAATAGTGCTGTGGCAGCCGTAGCCCTCACAGCTGGAGAACAGGAAACAGTAGAATACTGCATGATGGCCAGTCCGCCTGCCCCAACTACCACCCCACACATGGTCCAAACTACAGCTCCCTACAAATATCCAATACACCCTCCTTAACACCCTATCATCAGTCCTATTCACACTGATGCCATGCCAGCTACTAAACATCTTCCTCCTGCATAATAATGTAACCAGGTTCATCTGAATACTAGTCCAGCTTTGTCTGGCTAGTACGTTAGTTAGTTTTATTTCACTGCTTTTTTAAGTAAAAATGTGGGATTGGGACTTTACTTTGCTTTCCAAAAACCCATCTGACACTGTACAAGCACAACAAAATAAAACAGATTTGTCCTCTGATATTGATACTGCCATGTTTGGAATAATGGCAGGCCTTTTCTATTGATTGTCACAGCTAGTCACCATTATAATTAGACTCCATTTTCCTTGACAGAGAGCTTTGGGAAAGGGGAATGCCCCTCTGTCATTAGCAGAAAATGTTCCAGCCCTAGTAACTGCCTCCTGAAGGGGTCGTGACTAAGTGACTAGGGGACCAACTGTCATGTATTTCCATAGAATTCCTTAAGCCTTTTTGAATAAATAAGGCAGAAGGTAAAGCAATATAAATATAATGGGAAAAAATGGAATATGGCACCACACTATAATGTTGGTGGGCTAGGAAATGGAAGACACAAAATAATGTGTGCGGCTGTTAACTGTGACATGTATTCCCCCATTACAGCCTCAAAGATGCTCAGAGTAAGTGTGAAATGCATTAAGGTAGAAAGAGGAAAACAGCTGTAACTATCTCCAAGCTGACAGGAGTGCTGGCCTATTCCACGGAGGGGACAAAAAATGTTTCTTCAGCGCTGCTGTTATCACCCACAGTCCATCTGACTAAGAGGGGGTGGGGAGGAAAGGGGAGAGAGGGGGGTAAGGGGTGTGATTACAGCCATGTTAAGACCTGAGAGAGAGATCTGTACTTGCAGAGATTAGACACTCGTCATTCACAGTAAGGTAGGGATGGAAGGATAGGGGGATGAGGGGCGGAGGAATGGCAATGGTGGTGGCAGCAGTGTTATACTGGTGTTTGGGTTTAATATAAGAATTCTGCCAGCATAATTGCATTTCGGCCCTTATCCTCTGCTGCATCAGGCCTCGTTTGGCGACAGTTTCGGGTGCCTTATCTGCTGCCATTCTCTCCCTATCCGGACCCAATCAAATTTGCTCCAGCTAGCTAGGGACAGACAGAGGAGGGAGGAATACAGCAATGATAGG
>VUQI01002313.1:27272-71466 GCA_015106735.1 Paratilapia polleni | reverse complement strand
TTTTTTCTATGCGTGCTTCTCCAAACCCAGAGAGTTCTCCAAGGAAAGGGAAAAGGCCAAAGCTCGCGGAGACTTCCAGAAGCTGCGTGAAAAGCAGCAGCTGGAGGAGGATCTGAAGGGTTACCTGGACTGGATCACTCAGGCTGAAGACATTGACCCTGACAATGAAGATGAGGCTGATGAGGAGAGCAAGCGTAACCGTAAGCACCATCTCCCCTCTCCCTTTCTCCTGTGGTTAATGTTACACTGCCATCACAAGAGCCCTTCAATGCAAATAATTGATTGAAGCTACTCTTGCCATTTCAAAGATAAATATCATTAGTGTGCATCATTATTGGCTTGAGAGGGTTGTGATTTCTGCAGTTAAACACAGTATCTTAAAACCAAAAAACATATACCTTGACATTGTTTAAATCAAAATTGGAGCTTTTCCTGCACTTATTTGGGTGTAAAGTGCTCTATTTTTCATATTGCCCCAGATAACTGGTCAATTATGTTGAGACATATTGAGAACAGATAGAGGGGGTATTAATTAGAAAAAAATATTAATAATCTAACACATCATTTAAGTCCTCTCCGCTTTTAGATTTTGCTTGAACCTTAGCAATCAAGCATGAAGAAAGCCACCAGAGAATTTAAACCAGCTGCAGCATAATGCATCATGGAAATCTTAATTAGGTCTGATTAAGCCTTGAAATACTCAGTTTTCCCATGCAACCTTTTGAAAATGGTCCTAAGAATAAGGAAGTAGACAAGGCAAGCTGATCAAACATACCACAAGAAAAAAGTCAGCAGCACTACAGTAATTTCCAAATAACTCCTGGGATATATTGAACATTTCATTAGGGTTTCATGTGTAACACAATCATCAACATTGTCTGTGCCTCTGCAGAGCTTACTTTATGGCACAATACATACACTGTCAAGCATGCATAGATACACAAATATAGACACAGAGGCATGTATTGGCAAAGAGACAGTCTCTATCCCTGTAGGCATTTGGTTTAGAGATGTGGAAAGTGTTTGAAACTGAATGCACAGACTAGTTTTATCTCCAGCCTCCATGTATGTCACTGATGGAAGTGGAGCATGCTGCAAGAACCAGTGGAATTTATCTGAGAAGGAAAAAAGAACATATTACTTGAGCAGTAGAAATAAACCTAATCCCAATCCTCTTTAAATAAGCAGCAACATGATACAGAAAAGAGAACCTGCAACTGCTTCACCTTATAGTTTGAGCTTGGTTTTTCTGTTTTTCTTTTGCTCTTTGTCTACTCATTATGATTTCCCTACATTCTGTATTTACTCCCTATGTATAGTGTTGCCTCTCCCACCAGTCTTTTCCTGCAATTTTCAGAACAGCATTGCTCCATAAATTTACCAGAAAGCAAGAAAATCCCAGTTAACTGTGCCGTGTTAGGAGGAGTAACGTCCATGCTGCTTTTCTTTAACATCCATCCTGGCTTTTAGTGTCTGTCCACAAAACATGAGCCCCTACTAACATGTTCAATGGTAAATGCTTTAATTTGCACAGTAACATGTTAGTACAGGGCACCATCACCTTCAGATGCTTCCTTTGACTAACGCCTCTCGATGTTGTTCTTCTGCCCTCCTCAGTGTCTGCAGTGTGGCTCCTGCTGCTCTTGTCGTTGTTGAATATTGATATTTTGAAAACTGTTGTTGTCCTGTGGTGCTTGTCTGCTCTGACCCATTTTGATAGCAGCCCATTCTCGCCCCCCCCCCCATGTCCCTCTGCTGTGCCGTTGTGTCTGAATGCATTGGCTTGCATGCATTACACATGAAGGGGTGACTCTGGCTGACCTTATTGGGAAGAAGAAAGGAAGGTTTGGGTGGTTCAGCCAGTCGTCCGACACTCATGGTAAATCCTGTGGTTTCCCTCCAGTGTTCTCTAGCTTTTGTGTTTGTGTGTGCATGTGGGTTTTATGCTCAAACTGATCTGATACAGAAAAATATGTTCATATTGTCTCAAAATATTAAGACTAGGCTGAGTGTCCTTTTTTTTTGCAGAGATAAAAATCATATTTGTAATATTACCAGTCAGTTACATATTACTCGCAAAGATAGATTAATGAGCCTGTAGCTTTGTGTGTGTATGTGTGTGTACGCCTGAAACCTGCCAGAATATCTCATCACCTTGCTTTACAATTGTGTTTTACCTGTAGTGTCCAAAGATCATAGCCTTCTTAAGTTTCTGCTTATTTTCTTGTTCTAAATAAAATGTCTGTTTTTTACCTGCTAAAAGAGTCTAATATGAAAGAGAAGTACAGCTGTGTTTGATAGCAGCCACACCCTGTTTCCCTCCCTTGTTCCATTTCAAATGCAGGAGCTCAGTATGAATATAGGAAACAGGGTTAAACCCAGATCACTACTCCAGCAGTCAGCACTATTTTCAGAGCTGAGAGCTGTCCGACCACTTAGGAATCAAAGCCAACACGTCTACATAAGCTAAGCAGGAGCGCACACCACGCTCGCTCATATGAGTTAAAGCACTGAGACATTTCACACAGTTAATCATCATCAGTCTGCACACACAGTCTTTCCAAAGTGCTGGCAGTAGTTTGAGTGTAGCATTTCAGAGACAGTTTAAAGAGCTCTGTCTTCCTCTCTCGGCTCCCTTCTTCTCTCTTCTCCTCATTGTCTGCATCAGCCAGCCCTCATATAGCAGCTGTCCACTCTCCTGACCCATGTCAGCTCCCTCTCAGCACTTGGTAAATGATACTGATGATGACAGTGATGAAGAGCTGTGGAACTTAGCACGTTCCCTTCATTGAGGTAGTTTTGTAATTGCGCTGTGGCTTTGGAGATTAAAATCTTTATCAAACATTCTCATTCACCTGAAAATAGTTCTTGGAATTATCTTTGTTTATGTGGGGTCTTTTTTTGTATCTGCATTGTTGTTGATAAAATGATAAAAATTTTTACACTTCCTCCGCCTGGGAAGCATTGTGCCTTTCTGAAAAATCTTCTGCCATTGCAAAATGCATAGACTGGGATTATATTTTTAAAAATGTCTGCTTTATTTGCTGCCACAGCGAGCGTTCCAGCCAGTGAAACAGAGTCTGTGAACACCGAGAATCAGAATGGGGAGGATGAAAAGACACCATGCTGCGGACCTCTGTGGTGAGAACTTTGCACTATAAACCTTATATGAAAACAGGACCATTGTTATAACGTTAAATTACTGTACGTAAGCTTGCCATTCTTTCTGGTGCGACTGTCTGTTGCAACAGATTGTCTTTAAAGTAACTAAATGTCTTTCACTTCACTGTCGGCATAGCCATTTTACTGTGTCAGTGGCTACATTATCTTGTCACATGCGGTTTAAGGAAACTGGTAAACTGGGTACAGCAAACACTTCGATGTTAGTTAACCACATGCTAACCACAAAATTCTGCTATAAGCTGCATTTATCAACTCTGACTTCTTCTTTTCAGTCAAAAAATTTCGAAGTCGAAGTTCAGGTCAGTATATTTGTGGGTATTTATGTCTCCATAATGCATGTAGCTGCTAATATATGGTTTTTGCATGCATTCGATTATGCTGATTCTTTTTTGCTTGGCTTTTATTTTTCTGTATTTTTAATGAGACGTTACAGGGAATGATAAATCAACAACTTTTATATACTCAGCATGTGCTATAAGGTATTTTTAGAGAATAGGCTTACACAGTACTTTTCAGCTCATTTACTGTACTGTATGACTTGCAAAAATGCATTGATGCAGTCCCCCTGTGGGTATTCGCCCATACTTCACTGCGTTCTTCTTATTACACATACTTTAGAGACACACGCTTTCAAGATTTCCTTAAAAAACACTGCAGTGATGAGTTTGTTCCATTGTTTTGACATTACAATCTATGTGACTGCATCTTGTGTTTTTTAAAAATAATTTATTTGCAAACTGAGCTGCACAGCTTCTTCGTACTAAAATTATTCCGTCCTATTGCAGTCGGCGCTGGCGCCGCTGGAACAGATTCTGCCGCAGAAAGTGCCGGTTGGCTGTCAAGTCAGTGCCTTTCTATTGGCTGGTCATCATCCTTGTGTTCCTCAACACCCTGACCATATCATCAGAACATTATAACCAGCCTTTGTGGCTGACACAGGTGCAAGGTATGAATTGCTCTACAGTATCAAAAAGCATAGACAGTATAAAAGATGGACGGAGCTACTGTGACGTCACCCACTTGTTTCTGAAGTCCTGTTTCAAAGCCTCGAGTTCAGCTTTTCAGCCGTTGCCATCTTGGTTGCAAAAAACCGGATGTGATGAGGAACGGCGGGTGTCACTATGAAACCGCATGCTCGTTGGCTAGTGACTGATGATTGACAATTTGATAGCCAACGAGCATGCGGTTTCATACCACAGATAATCCTGGTATGACCAAGATTTACAAAACAGACTTGATTTTTTTTATTCAATATGACCCAAAACGAGTGAATGAGCCCATAAACTCAGCAGGAAAGTGTTTACAGAAAGCTGTTTCCCCATAGACTTCTATAAGACTGGAAGTCTTTTTGCAACCACAGCTATCGCCATCTGGTGGCCTTCAGATAGAATGCAGATTTTTAGGCACTTCTGCATTGGCTTCATTTGTCCGACCCGGAAGCTACGTCCATTTTTTATACTGTCTATGGAAAAAAGTGAAACTTTTAAATAAAGTTAATACATTTTAGTTAATGTGTCAGTAGGATGTTTTATTATAAATAATGTTCTTTTAAAGTGTTGCTTAATTGAACGCATCATGACAATGATCTCATGAAATTCAAGTATTTTTACTAAAAAAGTATGATGTATCCCATGTGTCTCCATTATTGTGTGCATTTTGTGCATTAAAACTCTTATGCAAATAGTATCTTTATGCAAACAATTTTGCAAACAGTAATTGTGTAGCTGTGCAGACAGAGATTTGTTATAGTGTATGTTACTGTTTTTTAAAAACACCTAACTCTCTCAGATGTGTTACTCTAAACACCGTATCTATTTATTCACCTGGTTTGATATCTTTTTCTCTGCTTTTCAGATGTGGCCAACAAGGTGCTGCTAGCCCTGTTCACATGTGAAATGTTGGTAAAAATGTACAGTCTTGGGCTACAGGCTTATTTTGTTTCACTGTTCAACCGCTTTGACTGCTTTGTTGTGTGTGGAGGAATCACTGAAACCATTCTGGTCGAGCTGGAAATCATGTCTCCCCTCGGTATCTCTGTGTTCCGCTGCGTCCGCCTGCTGAGGATCTTCAAGGTCACACGGTAAGACTGTCAGCGTGCTGTGCGTTCGTGCTCACGTGTTCACATGGCTCGTGTGTGTGGTGTTCGATTAAAATCCCGCCTCTCCTCCTCTCTCTTGGTCAACCTTCTGTTTAGACACTGGCAGTCTCTGAGTAACCTGGTGGCATCGCTGCTCAACTCCATGAAGTCCATTGCTTCCCTGCTTCTGCTGCTCTTCCTCTTCATCATCATCTTCTCCCTGCTGGGCATGCAGGTGTTTGGTGGAAAATTCAACTTTGATGAAACCCAGACTAAGAGGAGTACCTTTGACAACTTTCCCCAAGCCCTCCTCACTGTGTTTCAGGTATTAACAGCGTGATTTGCATTTCAGACACTGTACGGTAACAGCACATCACTGCCAAGCCCATCTCAGTGTCAAACACCAAATAGTTAGTGTTTCAGTGTTGGTGTGTTTGGAGAAAAATATGCTGAAAATGCAGATAAAATGAGAGAAGGCTGTTTCTTATACAGGTGTAGAAGAATTATGGCACGAGGTTTTGCAGACTGTCGAAGGTAAAGGAGAAGAAAAATTGAACTAAACAGATTAAAGAACCAGGGCGATATGTGAACTAGTATTAGGCCATTGCAGACATTTTGGTGTACATGTCAGCTCATAAGTAAGAAGAAGCTGGAGAACAGATTTACAAAAATAACTCTAGGGACTGTGAAATGTACCTGAGTCTTCAGAGACCAAAAGGCAGAACTATGACCAGGCACATAAGCTTTATTGAAAACCGAGGTTGAATTGTTGAAAGAACTTGCGCAAAAGAACATTTCAAGCTCTTTAGATGGCATGGTTGGTGAGTGGCGAGCTGAAAGGCGGTGGCAGATTGGGCACAGCAGACCAAAGTGAGACACTGTAGATGGGAGAGTTGTACCACTGATAAGTGAGCAGAACAAGGCACTCAGACCCCAAACATGAGGAGGCACAGGTTAGTGAAAAATACAAAAGTGGAGTGCTACTCACAAATTGGCAAACTCTAGTGAGGAGTGATGTACAGCCAGGGTATACATGCAGCAGGGGCTTGACTGGAGAATGGATCTCAGGGGTGTAGGGAGAAGCATAGCCTGAACACTAATGTACATTCACTGGCCACTTTATCAGGTATGTTTGTTCAACTGCTTGTTAATGCAAATATCTAATCAAATGGCAGCAACTCAGTGCATTTAGGCATTTAGGTCAAGATGACCTCGTTGAATCTATGCCATGAAGAATTAAGGCAGTTCTGTAGGCAAAACCTGGTAATAGCAGGGTGTACCTAATAAAGTGGCTGTGATGATATTTACACTTTTAGCCAATTTACCACCATCAGGTAACTTTGAAACTACCAAATACAGTACTAGTATCAGCCCTTAAAAATTAGTAAAGCTAAAAAGAGTAACAGTGGATAAATGCAATCCTTGTCTAAATCATGTACATGTACTTTTCCAGTTCTGAGGTCTTATTTTGGGGGTTTTCAGAGAGAGTTTTGTCTTTCTTTGTGAATCAGTTCCTAAAACAGTTTGGACCCCAGCATCAAAATAAGGCACATATAAATGCCAGTAAACTTACCTGGACATGCACATCCATCCCCCTGTATCACTACCAATTTATTGCAGCTCTAACTTGTTCACTGTGGTACAGTCTTTGTACCATATGAAGAAGCTGGCAGTTATTATGCTTGATGTTTTGCAGTTGTTGTGTCTCTCACTTAATAAATATTGTAATCCATTAAGATCCTGACTGGAGAAGACTGGAACGCTGTGATGTATGATGGGATTATGGCGTATGGAGGCCCTTCTTCGTCTGGGATGATTGTGTGCTTTTACTTCATCATCCTGTTCATCTGTGGAAACTGTATCCTCACTCATACTGCAAACATGTGCTATTGGTTAGTTACTAGAATTTTATTTTCTTTTTAGTGAGAGAGTTTTTCTTAACACTTTGCTCAGATATCCTCTTGAATGTCTTCTTGGCTATTGCTGTGGACAACTTGGCAGATGCAGAGTCTCTCAACACAGATGAAGGAGACAAAAAAGGGTGACTAACGGATCTTCCAATATGTCTCTCTGCGACAATGAATAACTTTAAACATTAGCTTGGATGAATGCTCAAACTCCAATCTGCAATTCGTAAAAATGTCTGTATTCATTACAGGGATAAAAAGGATGATGATAAAGATGACAAGGTATTCATTATTTTTTTCACTGAATCATAACACATCTTTACAGTTTGAGAAGTTAAACATGTCACATGTTCTGCTTTCATTTAAGGATGAGGATGAGGACAACGATGACACTGCAGCGGAGGAGGAGGACCCAGAAGTTCCATCGGGGCCTCGGCCGGTCATCTCTGACCTGGTAAAGAAGGAGAAGATCATTCCTATCCCAGAGGGAACTGCCTTCTTCATCTTCAGCAGCACAAACCCGTAAGATGCCACTCCATTTATGCATACACAAACAGGTCGTTACTCATATCACACTGATGTCTGTGTTGTATTTCTTTTTTCCTCTAGGGTTCGTGTGTTTTGCCACAGACTCATTAATCACCACATTTTCACGAACCTCATCCTGGTGTTCATCATGCTCAGCTCTGTCTCACTCGCTGCTGAGGATCCAATCCGAAACTTCTCAGCTCGCAATATTGTAAGTTTACAAACCTTTCACAGAACTTCATGACTTCAAACAATTTGTGTAGTAAAGACACATGAATGAAGTAACATAATTAATATATCGCCTTTCTCATAGTAATGTTTGTTTAATATCTTGGAATGTCTTTAAATGACCATACTCTTGGTTTTGCATGTTTTAGCCCATTTATTCTAATTTTCATACTTTACTCAAATATGGATCATTTTGCAAAGCGTACACTGCATGAGTTTATGTATCGATTCCTTTCTTTTGAAGCAGTATTCACAATGTTTCAGTAGCAGTAAGATGTATTTGATGTGCAGAACAAAAACAACTTCACAACACCTCTTCTTAAGGAGAACGAAAGCATGGTTTTAGTACAAATCTGAAAAGTAATGAAACCAAAAATGCAAGAATGCAATTTACTTTTTGATATACAGGGCTTGACAAATTTATTAGACCACCACCCAGTGTAAGGTTTATGCCACAGCTGCCCTAAATTCATGTTTCTGTAATGGTTAATCCACCAGTATACACAAGATCTCTAATCAAAATGATATTTTTAATGCTAAAATATAATTATTGTTTTTTAATTTTATTGAATTTTTAAATTTACTTTTTTACAAAAAAGCAGAAAAATATAGTAAAGAAGATTATTATTCTTTGACTAAGATGCCAAATTACAGTTATTTACTTGCATTCCTGAACAGAAACATTCGTTTTAGTGGTTGAATGTTGTGCTTGATTCATTTCTGACTTCTCAGAGAAGTCCAGTGTGCCGGCTCAAATTTGGGTATAAAAACGTGAATTCAGCTTGAAATTCCTCACTCCTTTTCAAAATGGTAAAACGTCGAGAACTCACTGAAAACGAAAGAGTCTGCATTAAAGTGCTTTGTGATGCTGGATGGTCTTTCTCATTTTTATGACAGGTGGTCTAATAAATTTTTTAGGCACTGTAAATCACTTATTTTTGATAGTAATCAGTAATAGGACGAATAACATCTACTGAAATTTACTGAAATGAAAATGACATTTTCTTTTGGTCTGTTTTAAGTTCATGTCTGTTATTTCTACAATACAGAGCAAGGATACGAGACAGAGGAAGAAACTGATCGAGAGAGAAAAAAATCTAGAGTTTCTTTATCTTCATCCACATGATTTATCCTCTCCTTAACCTTAAATTTGCCTTGGCAGGAAAACATTACTTGAAGTTTATTTTCCAAAAGATACATTCAGTATAATTGTGTGTCCTGTGAAGACACCGGGATGATAACTTTAAAATATAGTGTCAAAATTTGAAGGTGATATCTGATCACCCTGTTCCTCCTCTTTTCCACCATTTAGAGATGAAATCCTTAACTGCAGCCTTTTAAATCTAAGACATTACTAAAGTCACATTGTCCTTTTATAGTATTGTTTGTCTTTTGTTTTTTGCACATGATTGCAGTGCATTTTAGCTGTGTTTCCACTACAGAGCTGTACAAAGTAGAGCTTGTAATGAATTAGTTGGGTATGCATATGCCCCATCAGACCAGTTCCAGTTTTCTGTGCATTGATTCCCACTTCCATTTAAAAACTAATTGAAACTCCCTGTCTGCTGCAAGGCTTGAACATATATTTTATGAGCTAAAACAGGCAAAAACAGCTGTACGGTCAGTAAGTAACTTTACTGTGTGACGTTCACGCTAACAAACCCTTTTCAGAAAATGCTTTAATTTTTTTCTCCTCTCATCTTGTTAACATGTGACATATGACGCTGCACAATGAACTGTCTTTGTTAAACATCTACGTTGCTTCTTGCAGATACTTGGTTACTTTGACTATGCTTTCACGGCTATCTTTACTGTTGAGATCGTTTTGAAGGTAAATTCCCTGTGTCCCCTGTCCGTGCTGTAACTAACCACACCCCAATAACATTCCAAACGTCTTGTTGCCTTCCAGGTCCTAGGCTATGCAGATTATGTCTTCACTAGTATGTTTACATTTGAGATCATATTGAAGGTAACCCCTTAAATGACAACGAGAGCCTTGCTGCATTCTCTCCTTGTGTGTCACCTGCCACTCAGTACAACCTGGCTTGTTTGTTTCCTTTCTCTTATTTACTTTTTTCTTCATGGCACCTCTTTTAAAAAGCAAAAAAACAAAACAAAAAACAAATATTGGAATTGTTCTTCACTATTTTGCACACACTAACACAAACACGAGATTTGTTCAAATTACACTAATGAAAGAACTGTTAGGGGAAGGAAACATCATCAACATTACATTATACTCACATGGGTGTCATTTCATTTGGGCAGTCATTGCTGAAATGATTTTGATGATGCAGATATGTAATAAGTAATGCAACCCCCTGTGCGATGCAACAACATTTAATGGGCTGTTCAGACATGTCAATGCATTGGCTGAAGTTGAGTTTGAGGTCATCTTCAGAGTGGTGGTTTGAAAATCTAAAATCAACTCCAGTCAAAGCTAACTTCATGCCTCTCGTACTGACTGCTATTCAGATTACCCATAAAAGAGGGGGCAAAACCAACCATGTTCCTGCCGAGCATGGTTCAGTCTGCTTTCCCCAACTGAGTGCATAGAAATGTGGAGTTGTGTCTGCAGCTGTTTTGGGGGCAAACGCTTGCCAAGCCCAGTGCTGTTTGACTCTAAATTTTCCACTGCTCTTAGTTAGCAAACTCATCTAGTCCTTGTCTGCAGGTCTCCACATTTACATGCACTCTTAAAAGGAATCCTTTACTTTTATTATTTAAAGAAGAGTTATTTTGGCTGGTTTTTCTTCTCTGCCTGCTGAACTCTGGAGTTTTAATTGGGAGCTGCTTCCCCTTACGCTGAACTATTAAAGAACATAATGGAATGTGCTTTAAGCTGACGGTCCACATGAATGTGACAGTAAGGCCATTTCTATTTTCCAATCTCTATAACTAGAGCTCTTGCAGGTAGTAAATATCCCTGACATCATGGCAACAAAATGCATGTTTTATTGCCTCCCATAGCAGATTGCGAAATGAATGACTTACTACTACATTCATGTAGTCATGGGCCGTGGGGGTGGCGATGGTAGATTTAGCCTCCTGTTTCACTGCTCTGAACTCGCCACCCCGAATCAGAGTGATCTACAAGAGTGTGGAGACGTGTGCGGGCGTGTGTGTTTGACTGCAAGATAATGGGAATAAGTGCTGAGAATTAGTTTTGCCTATTGAAAATGTTTGCTCAGTATGCTTGTCTGTTTCTGCTGAAGTGTGAAGAGTGTAACACTGTAGTTGTTTCTGGATGATACGTGGTTTTTTTGTTGTTATTTTTTTTACTTTGCCATTTGCTCCTTTAACTTCCTCCGTGCTCTCCTCAGATGACGACGTATGGAGCTTTTCTTCATAAAGGAGCATTCTGTAGGAATTACTTCAACCTTCTGGACCTGTTGGTGGTGGGAGTCTCCCTGGTTTCCTTTGGCATTCAGTGAGTACAGAAAAAACCAGAACATATTTGCCTCAAGCAACACAGTTTTATTCTTTAAAAAATAGTTAGAGGAAGAATGAAGCCAAGGGAATCAAAGTGAGGAAATAGAAAAGATTCCTTTTGAGCAACAATGTAGAGGTGAAAAGGGAGACTTTATCCGTCATGCTACTTCTTTTTCATTCACCTCTTAAAACTCTTTCGGTTTTATAAATCAGGCCATTCAGTTTGACTAACCTGTATGCAAGCAGAGAGCAGCAGTGACTTTCACAGTGAACTCCTGAAATGGTTCCTGAACCTGTTTCCTGTTTCTCCTTTTTATGAACTGATATTACTACCATTTGTTTGTACTCTTCAGGTCCTCTGCCATCTCTGTGGTGAAGATTCTTAGGGTCCTTCGAGTTCTTCGACCCCTGAGGGCCATCAATAGGGCCAAAGGCCTGAAGGTGGGTAGTACTCAAGACCCTCTGTAGCTTATCCACAGTAATCACCACGATCTTAGACTCTACCTATAAACATTTTCATCTCTGTCTTACAGCACGTTGTACAGTGTGTGTTTGTGGCCATCAGAACTATCGGTAACATCATGATCGTCACCACGCTGCTTCAGTTCATGTTCGCCTGTATTGGGGTGCAGCTGTTTAAGGTCAGCATCTCTGAGGTTGAAAAAAATCATTAATCATGTGTATTAATCATTAATACACATGAAGCCAGAGAGGTTTGAAATCCATAATAATAGCAAAAATGTTTCCATTTCCTTTACAGGGAAAATTCTATCGCTGCACAGATGAAGCGAAGTCCAGCCCAGAAGAGTGCAAGTTAGTTTCACCCATCTTGTTCCTGCACTGCAAATGACTTGGTTTAACATCCCCGGTTTGACTTTAAACTCCATGCAACATGTTTTCTCATAGGGGCACCTACATCCTGTATAAGGATGGAGATGTGAACCAGCCAACTGTCCACAAACGGGTGTGGCACAACAGCGACTTCAACTTTGACAATGTCCTCATGGCCATGATGGCTTTGTTCACTGTGTCCACTTTTGAAGGCTGGCCTGCGTAAGATTAAAAGATAACATCGTTCAGATGATAACTTCATAGATGTTGTACAAAGAAAGTGTGACTCTGTGAATCTGAATCGCATGCTGCATTTGCTCTCATGTTCCCTTAGGTTATTATACAAGGCCATTGACTCCAACAGGGAGAACCTTGGTCCCATTTACAACTACCGTGTGGAGATTTCCATCTTCTTCATCATCTACATCATTATCATCGCTTTTTTCATGATGAACATCTTCGTAGGTTTTGTGATCGTTACGTTTCAGGAACAGGGAGAGAAGGAGTACAAAAACTGTGAACTCGACAAGAACCAGGTCAGAGTCATTAGGATCACAAAACGTTTTGTGTAAAATATAAGGATACAGTTTATTAGACTCTTATCTAGTTTTTTATCTATTCCACAGAAAATCTAGGGTTTCTCTTGCTTTGTGTCATAAAAAGGCAGTGGCATGATTTCCTAACAATAAAGACCAGTTTGACTGAGAGATCACATTCTTATGCTGATAAGCATCTTTACATTTTTAATGTTGTTTCTCATAAGAATCAACTAGGGTGGATTTAAAAGGGAATGCTCTAAATTGTGCTTCAAGTAAAACCTTTTTTTTGTATTTGTATGCAGCGTCAGTGTGTGGAATACGCTCTTAAAGCCCGTCCACTGAGGAGATACATCCCAAAGAATCCTTACCAGTACAAGTTCTGGTATGTGGTGAACTCCACTGGGTTTGAGTACATCATGTTTGTGCTCATCATGCTCAACACCCTCTGCCTGGCTGTACAGGTAAGAAGTCAGGTATTCACATGCCTGAAAACCAGCCAGTCAAAAAAATCAGTGAATAATGGGATCTTACTTGACACTTGTAGTCAGGGGTTTTCCTGCATAGAGGAATTTTTTGACAGAGCCAAACAAAAATCATCATCATTGTAATAAAACAATTAGTAACCACTTATTTTAGCTGGGGTTTCGAGTGTAGTAGACATTTTTGTTTATCAAATGGTCAGAATAACAGAAAATGCATTGTTTTCATATAACCCAAAAAGTTAACATACTGTTCCTTCGTACAACACACAGATCAGTCATGCGTAGTCACCCCACAGAGGGCCAGGAAAAACCCAGCTAGTGCTATAAGAATTTAAAGTTAGGGGGCTGCAAAACAACCCAAATCATCACCCCTCCACCACTGTGCTTAACAGTTGGTATGAGGTGTTTGAGCTAATATGCTGTGTTTCGCCAATCATGGTGCCAAACATTATAGTCAAACATCTCCACTTTGGTCTCGTCTGTCCAAAGTACATTGTTCCAGAGGTCTTGTGGTTCATTCAGATACAACTTTGCAAACCTAAGCTGTGCTGTTGTGTTCTTCTTAGAGAAAAGAGGCTTTCTCCTGGCAATCCTTCCAAACAAGCCATACTTGTTCAGTCTTTGTCTAATTGTACTGTCATGAACTTTAACATTTAACATGCTGACTGAGGCCTGTGGAGTCTGAGATGCAGCTCTTGGGCTTTTTTCAGTTTCTCTGAGCATTGCACGGACTGACCTTGGGTTGAATTTGCTGGGACGTCCACTCCTGGGAATACTGTGACCTTGTGTTAAAAACACACCTGAATACTTCAGACCAGCAAACTGTCAAAACTTCTGCTTTTATAGAGGTGGTCACACTTGCTGATGATCAGTTAATCAAGTACATTTGATTATCAGCACCTGGCTTCTACTTCTTAATTCCTATGGAAGCAGAGAGTGTGTACTTTGTTTTACACAGGACTGCAGAGAGTCCTGCAAAAACTTTCTTTTTCACATGACTATAAATATCCAGACCTATATCATTAGTCTTTTGTAAAATTATAAGCAGTAAGTCTTCATTAGTATGGATATATCATTCTGTAAAATGTTGCTTTGAGTTGCTCAACAACAAGCTCTGTAATAATTACTGTATTACTGTAATAATTACATAATGATGGCTATATTGACATTTTGACTTTGGCATTGGCAGTATTATAAGAAACGCTGTGGTACACATCAGCTCAAGCAAAAGTGATGCTACAGTCACAGAAAAACAAATATTAGTCTATTTACTTTTTTGTTCAGACATCCTGTTTTACTTTCCCATCATTCTACCAAGCATCTTTATTTTGTATAAAATTAATTAAGGTGCATTTCAAAATAATAGCAGCTCCCTTTTCCTCAGTTATTTTTAACTGACCATCTCCATCTCTGTTTACAGCACTACGGCCAGTCTGCGCTGTTTAACTATGTAATGGACATTCTCAATATGGTCTTCACTGCTGTATTCACTGTGGAAATGGTTCTCAAACTCATCGCTTTCAAACCCAGGGTGAGTTGACATAAAGCATAAAATTACAGCTGACACAAACTGATGTTTAACTTGCCTTTTTTGTGACAGAGTTGTATTTATTAAAGAAATGTTTCAGCTTAAGGTTGGCTCCAAAAGCAAGTCACTCCCATTATACTCCTATGTTATAATGCCTAGCTTTACAAGCTTTACAGCAGAAATAAACATGTTGTCAACCTGGTATAGAAACAGTTTTTCTGGTGATGGCTACAATGGTTATGGCCAGAATGCTAAACTCTGCACTTCAAAACATCACAAACCAATTGATGACATCGTGGTAGCTATCCATCTTTTGTATACAGTCTGTGGTTATATCCCATTTGTTTACACAAGACTGGAGAAAATAACATTTAAAGATGATTGCTAAGCAAAGCTGTGAGTGGTATCCATCTCTTAAGCACATTTCTAAAAGTCTATTTCTGCAATGTTTAATAATGTTTATTAAAGGAGCAGCAGTATGATCACCGATGAGTCAGTAAATATTTGTTTCCATTTCCCCCTTGATGTGGCTGCCTGGCTGACAGCTCTTTGTTGAGAAGAAGGACAGGATGCTAGTAAGAGAAAAATGTGTGGGGTGCGGTGCTGCCATTTTTAATATAAAACTCATCTTTTTGCTAGTTTTTGATCACACAGTTTTTGTATGTAATTTTAGTGTTAGCATGGATTTTGTGCAAATTCAGTGCTCTGCAATTCAATCACAGTGTGTATAATCATGAGTCCTTCAGGTGAAGTAGCCAGCAGGGGTTCCTCTGCGTCCTTAAGTAATCAGGTAGTTGATTTAAATTTCGTTGTAAGAGTAAAGCCTTTTTGTTTTTTTGCTGATATCACATTCAACTCGCCCACCACTCGCTCAACCTCACTCAGGGATATTTTGGGGATGCCTGGAATGTGTTCGACGCCCTGGTTGTGATTGGCAGCATAGTAGACATTGTTCTCAGTGAGATTGATGTAAGTAAGCTCAGCTTCAACCACCCCACTGCTCTTTGACTTCTTTCTGTTCAGGCTACCTCGGCAGCGGTTTTCAGGCACAGGACTCTGATTTCTAGCTCTTTATTTAACTTTTCTTAATACTTTTTCCTCCTTTCTTTCCCTCCCACCCTTCCATTTCACTACAACCTCTGGCTCATTCCCCCTCTTCCTCTAAATTTCCACTCTTTCTGATTCTCTTTCCCTGTTCCTCTCTTCATGGACTTTGTCTTTCATCTTTACCCTTACATGTACCTTCATGCACTAACAGCACTATTTTGCTGATGCTTGGAACACATTTGATGCCTTAATTGTTGTTGGTAGTGTCGTGGATATCGCTATCACAGAAGTTAATGTAAGTACTACTTTTTTCTGACTTCTAAGTTGAACTGAAGCCTTACAGGAAAGCCACATGGCAAGTGTCAGTATTATTTTGAATTTAAATGTTATCTAGCATCCACTATAAAATGGGATCTATCAGGCTGGGTATTTCCATGTTTATCTTCAAACTTAACATGTTAAAAATGTTAGCAATGCAACAATATATCAGACAAATGTGGGTATTAGTGAATACTGGCTTTTTTGACTGATAGGGGATGATATTTACAGTATAAATATTGTGAACAATATTTGTTTTTTGTCAATTTGCAGCTGGCTAAATGTCCAAATGTAATGTGATAAAGAGCTGAATTTCTGAAGTTAAATGAAGTTTGTTTCCCAAGCATAAAAGGTTGAATAAATAACAACAGAAATAAACATGCAGAAAAAATATTGGCAATGCCCACTGAAACCCTAAAAGTCAAGTAAATCTGCAACATTTTTTAGAGATTTAAAGGTGCCGTTGGCTTTGTTTGTAAAACTTCAGTTTGATTTTCATGAAACGTTTCATTCATGCTGCATTAACACCGAATTAATCAAACTCAAATATGTCTTGTTGGAATATTGCTTCTTTTGTATGTGATGTTGTCACTGTGTTGCTATTTTTGGCAGGATATCAAGACAAACATTGTTTTATGAACATGTTGATTATTCTGTTTATTCTTGGGCACAGCAGTGTGAAAACCTCACATTTCTTTATGAACTGTGGCCAGCATTTGATTCAGAGCAGGATGGTTTATGATGTAGTTGTCTAACTCTTACTCTTGTTTATTTTGTTTCCATAGAAACTTGTAGAGGCAAGTATGGCAATGAAAAAAAAATGTTGTTTGTGTGTAACCTGTTGTTGATAACAACTTTATCTTTGGGACCCCTTTACTGTGGATTAAAAAACAAATTACTCAGCTAATGTTTTAATGACAAAGACAAAGAGATTTCTTTTTGTAATTTTGTAAAAATCTGTCACATTTAAAATTAATATCAAGGCTCAGTAAAATAGTGGATGACTGCTTCTCTTTAAGGCTTTGCTCTATTAAAAAACAAAAAACACCTAAAACAAAGACTGGACATCTATCTTTTTGTTTGGTGCTTTGAACTTAGCTAGCACATAAATAGTATGAGATCCAACAAATAACTAAATTGTACATTTCTGGGGAATAATTGTGGTGATGATGACGCTTACTATAGCGGCAGCATACCGAAGGCTTACCGCCCAAATTGACCCTCCTTCCCCTTCCGAGTGCTCTCATGTCTGAGCTGCAGTGCTGTTTTTCTGGAGTAAATTTCATGATTTCTCAGTTTGTGTTCCAAAATGTGTGTCTGCATGAGTGTACAGAAAACATTTACTTTGTTTGAAACATAAGAGATAGATGTGTGTTTTCAGGTTATTTATTGTTATGCATGTGTGTTTTACATGTGTGCGATTTGTCCTTTAGGTTGTATGTATGAGTGTATGCAGAGGTGTGTGTGTGTGTGTTGCGAATGTTGGAGACGTGTTTATTTCACATTGTGGTTCTATGACACACTTTTCATGACATTTACTTCTTATTTGCACAGCATGTTGATATTCAGGTATTATAGTTTTCCATTTATTCATAACAGCTGATCTGTTATGAGGGTGTGTTTTAAGTCAGTGACTTTTATTTTCTACTTGCTTGCCGTGCCAGTCATGAGTTGTGTCATTGTTCAGATTCTTACAAGACTTCTGTGACCTCTCCAAATGCATGCTGGGGTGTCAGACACTCACCTCATCCCCTAACATCCTTTCCATGTCCCGCCTCTCGCAGATGGCGCTTGGCCACCCGGCCCATTCCCCTCTGGTCAGTTTTTTCCATAGAGCCTTGTGAAGTTTGTCCTTTTTTGCTTGCTATGCCCCTCATCTTTATTTCCAGACAGAATGGCCCTGGAGCTCAGAGCTTGGAAATTCTACACAACATTAAGGACAATAATGTTGAGCATTAAAATAGAACCAGAGAAGATCGATCTGTTTGTGAATTCTTAACAAAAGTTTAATTGTTTTTTTGGTTTTTTTTAATGTCATCGTTTACTGTCCTTAAAGTTGTGTAGAGGCCACTGTGGCTTCACATGCAGCTGCTGTAATGCATCAAAAAGCAAGGAACAGATCAAGTCATGGAGTGACCTAAAAGGAAACAATACTAAAAACTAGTCTTCAGGTATAGTGTTCAAATCGAAGTAAAACTGTCTATTGACTGCTAACAGTGAGCAGTAATCAGGTAAGATCTGAAAATTCACTGGGAGGTCAGTAGGCACTAATTTAGTCTGATTTTGTACACTTACAATGATGGTGGTTTAATGCAGCTGAGTCTGAGGTTCTTTGATGATCTTGTGTTTGTGTCTCTGTGAGTGATTGTGTCTGTGTTTTGTTCTGTCTTCCTGTAGTGAGCTCTTAAAGCTCAGAATGGAGCTCATATGTAGCGCAGGTGTGTAGACTCCAGTCAGGTGCATGAACACTCCCACAGCAACTCTCTACTCTCCCCCTCTTTACACCTCTCTGCCTTTCTTCTTCCTGTTTCAGTGTGGCTCAATCTATCAGGTTTTGTTTTCTGTCCTAGTATTGGTCTCTATTGCTGTTTCCCCTCCTCCTGCTGCCTCTTTGTCTCTCTCTCTCTCTCTTCCCTCTCTTGATGTTTATTCATATCTTTCTGCATCGGACTGTGAGAGCGCCCTGCTATGGCAGTTTTGTTGCAGGGCACTACTGACATGCATGAGTTGCTGCATTGCTATGAGTTCACATCATTCAAAGGTCTTGCGTGTGCGTGCAGTGCTTCCCCAGCAACGTGGCAATGCTGAACGCATGCTCCATCAGTGCTGCGGCCAGGATTACCTAAAGAACCTCCTCAGGCTAATTCTACATTGACTGAAGCCATATCTTATGTTGTCAGTGCTGAGCCTTTCTGATATTTTCCACATTGAGCTAAATCTTTTCTTTGCTGTAAAATCACATTTTCATGATACAGGCTCAGCCTAACCACCATCACTATGACTGATGTTTCTTTTTTTTTATTTTGCATCTGGACTTTCTTTGTGTACAAATGCTCGCTGATTACAACTGATGATATCCTATAATTTATTTGTCAATTGACATGAATTGCAAACAACAGTTGTGTATGGGTGTGAATCTGTGTGAGCGACTGTGTGTACTTTATTTATCATACTCCAGCTCTTTGGGTCTGCAAATTTCCAGTGAAAATGACAAACTAGTGGAGTGTAAACATCCTACTTGTAGTCTCTTCTGTTTATTTGTGCCATAGATAATGCATTAAGCACACAATGTATGATTTTTGTCCAGTCAAGTCATATGTTGATGTGTATTTGCCTGAATCTGAAGCCTACAGGGTATATGTTGAGATACAGCAAGACTATGTAAGAACATCGTTTCATAACATTTGTCAGTTAGTCCACTACTCATTAACATTGTCTAAGGGCATTTCATCATAAAATCCATTTAGTCCCATCAGTAATAACCATTACACCGGGGGAGTGATAAAGTTGTGTGCCAGTCTTAAATGTTGCTACGTTTTTAAGTAATTTTATGTTGTGTGTCAGTCTGTTATTTAATTATTAAATCCCACATAGAAACGTTTAGCTGTTAACCCTTTGTGTGGAGGTCTTTTAAAGTGTTAAGGTAATGTTTACTGGTAAATAAATGTCTGTCTTTGTCATAGTGAAACTATAAGACAGTTTTGTCCTGTCAATGAGAAGAGTAGTGACTTTGTTCTGTCTGCGTCTTTATTGACGTGTGCTGGCGTTGTGTGATTTAAAAAAAAAAAAACTATCAAATGTGTTGTTCAACATATTTGGCCCAATGTGTGTAAGACCTGCGGGCTCTGTACAAGTCATTAATACAGGTCTTTGATTTTAAAGCCGACGGAGACTCCTCAGTTGGATGAGATGGGGGTAAGATGCTCCACCCCTGTCAGGGCCATGCCATGTTTGGATTTGCATTTCTCTGTTTTGTCTTCTGTTGTCAGTTCCACTTTCTATGATCTATCGCTTATTTCAATTCCATGTTATGTATTATGTTATCATGTTAAGGTTTCCGTTCTCTTTATATTTCTTTTTTCCCATGTTGCTTTTGTTAGCTCATTAGCATTTGCTCTCCATTTTTCTAAATGTTTGGAGTTATTTTAAAGGAGAGTGTGTCTCTCAAACGTGACGTTTGTATCCTGTTAGGTGGGAGTGGTTTTAAGCTGCTCCTCACGTTTGTATTGTTGACACTGCTACATGGTCTCTGCCACCATTCTTGGGTGGGGTAGTGACCCATGGATGACCCCTGGGATCAGGTCACCCAGCTCTGACCTGTGAACCTCCTGGCTGACCCATTCGGGTTGGTCCCACTGTGACTCCGCATGCAGTGACTCTGGACTGAGGGTGCCATGCTTGTGCAGATGTGTACTGTCAAGTATGGCAAGGTTTTCTCCAGCATGCTTGCCTCCTTGCTTCCTTCCCTGTAGGTCTTTACAGTGACAGGGGAACCTGACTGTGCTTTATACACAGGCAGAAACAGAAACATATCAGCTGCAGCAGCACCTTCATACGAGACTCTGCTTATTTTTGTTTGTAGAAGCCTTGACGATTCTGTATTGGATAGCTGCATTAATATCTAAAAGACATGGTAATCACACCAGAAAGTCTAACCTGTGTTCAAATTAAAAACCAGCTTTGTTTTTACAGTTTTGGTTTTTCACACTGTAAAGATGCAGTGCTGCTTTCTCAGCCCATATGTAGCTGATAATGAGGTCTTAGTTAAGACCTCATCATCCCATAAAGCACAGCCAGGTGCTCTGTGTTCACTATATATATACTCTGATGCTCTTCTGCTGTGTAACACTGGACTTTCTCTCCACAGAACACGGAGGACAGTGCTCGCATCTCCATCACCTTCTTTCGTCTGTTCCGAGTCATGCGGCTGGTCAAACTTCTCAGCAGAGGGGAGGGCATTCGCACCCTGCTTTGGACTTTTATTAAATCCTTCCAGGTGAGATGCAGTACAAATATCTAATTAGTGCCTGAGGGAAATAATAAAGTCACTCATAGTAATCTTTCTCTACTTCTTTCCTGGTTTTGGCCTGAAGGCTCTGCCATATGTTGCTCTTCTGATAGCCATGCTGTTCTTCATCTATGCTGTCATTGGCATGCAGGTTGGTAAAGAAATTTGACAGAAAATATTTTTCCACTGAGTCTTACCCACATCATTAAGGCTGAAGTTGTTTTCATTTGGCAATATTTTTGTAACAGGTGTTTGGAAAGATTGCAATGGTTGATGGCACTCACATTAACAGAAACAACAACTTCCAGACCTTCCCCCAGGCTGTGCTCCTTCTCTTCAGGTCTGTAGATGACTGGTATCAGACCATCAGGAAAACTGAATTTGTTTTCTAGGTGATTCACTTGTGTCTGTCATACCTGCATTTTCTCCAGGTGTGCCACAGGTGAGGCATGGCAGGAGATCATGTTGGCGTGTATGCCAGGGAAACTGTGTGACCCAGAGTCCGACTACAACCCTGGGGAGGAGATGACGTGTGGCAGTGGATTTGCAATAATTTACTTCATCACCTTCTACATGCTCTGCGCTTTCTTGGTACACAAAAATGAAACAGTGTTTGGCTTAGGATTCATTTCTTAGCAATTACAGTTTGTATTTACCTTCTGATAAGCAATATAGGTATTGAGAGTTCTCTTAAATATTTCAGTTTTCACATTAAAAGTTTAATATGTGTAACATGTTACTCGGCATGGCATATTTATTCACTATTATGATAGTCCATAATCCATATATCTTCAGATAACCAGAGCTAAACAAAGTAGTAATATGAAATTGGCCAAAAATGAATAGCCATCTTTGTAATAGTCATAAAACCTTTAAGGGAAAACAAGAGGTTGAAGGCACACAGCACAACATCATCATAGTAAAAATATCCTTCCTTTGAAATACCATATTGCTAGAACAAAATACAGTATGTCCATTATTTGTAAGTTGCTTATATTAATTCCTCTAATAAGAAAACATTTGAAGTGTGCTAAAAGACTTTGTAAATGTATAAAAGCCATTTTCTTTTATTTCCTTAGATTATCAATTTGTTTGTGGCCGTCATTATGGACAACTTTGACTATCTGACACGTGATTGGTCCATTCTTGGTCCTCACCACCTTGATGAATTCAAGAGAATTTGGTCAGAGTACGACCCTGAGGCAAAGTATGTGCTTTATTACTTGTCTGAATATTCATGTTTATGTACAGTTTTTTGACTCTGTCTGTTAATATCAATTAATTTTCTCATGTAGAGGCAGAATTAAACATCTGGATGTTGTAACCCTTCTTCGTCGCATCCAGCCTCCTCTGGGCTTTGGCAAACTGTGTCCTCACAGAGTGGCTTGCAAGGTCTCCTCTCCTCTCTTCTAATTTTAACTCATTTACGAATTTCAGGTGGAAATAATGATTATTTTACAACAATGTTAAAGGCCTCTAAATGTTCTCTTCTTTCAGAGGCTGGTAGCCATGAACATGCCTCTGAACAGTGATGGCACTGTCATGTTTAATGCTACTTTGTTTGCACTGGTGCGGACAGCCCTAAAGATAAAAACAGAAGGTATAAACTAAACATGAATCACATCGCATAACACTGCTCCTAAAAACAAAGAAAAATATTCCTAAAATATTCAGCTCATGCATTCACTGGGTTAATTGTTCTCTGTTAGTTGTAATAAACGTTCATTTAAAATGGCTGTAAAGCAGGGGGCTGAATTCTCAGGGATGCTTGTTTCCCTGTGGTGCAGGTAATCTAGAGCAGGCCAACGAAGAGCTGCGAGCAGTCATCAAGAAAATTTGGAAGAGAACCAGCATGAAGCTGCTGGATCAAGTGGTGCCTCCTGCTGGTGGTTAGTGGAATTAGCATCACGTACACCTTCAGGTCCTTCTGTTACATTTTGACACACAAACCAAGATAAAGCCGCCTGCAGAAAATGCACACACAAACCATATGCTGCCATGCTGTTCACATATAATTACTCAAAAGCGATCTTTCATAACTAAGTCCATAAATAAAATCTCACTCACACTGAGACAAAGTCTCACACACAAGTAAGGCTATATTGTGCTGTTTCTGCTTTGTTCATGTTCTCCCTGTTGTCCCCTCAGCAATATGTTTTTTTGTTTTTTTTTTAATCTGTGTGTATTCAGTACACACTCCTCCCTCCTGCCCTGGATGCTGATGAAGGCCACTGACTATCTGCTGGGCTTTGGGCTTGCATGGCCTTATAGACCACTGTGCAAGAGCATGCTTTGTCTTTCTCTCTAACATCTCTATCTTTCCTTCTTCACCTGTCTCTTCTCTCTTCTTTCTCTTCTTCTGTCTTTTTTACCGCTTGAGCTTTTACAGCTTTTTCTCCTCACACTTTTATATTTCTGTGTCCAAAACTCTGAAAACACTTCAGAATATTCTGAAGCAGTTCTGTTTTAGGGTGGTGGCATGGAACTAGTGTTGCCTCTCTCTCTGATCTCTGTCCCCAGCGTGCTTGTTCAAAGTGATTCAGACCCCTGCTTCAGAATGATTCTCATACACGCTTTTCAAATAAAAAATGGCAAAATATACATGCAAGAACACAAGCTTCGAGCACAGTACTTAGAGATTAGCATACATAATATTACCAAAGGGCATACATGAGCACAAGCATATGAAATTACACACTGACATGTATGATGCATACTGTAGTTCTGCTTGCTTGCATGTGCTAAAGCAGTAAAATAGCATTCAGTAGCATTCTTTGACATTTAAGAAAACACCCTTTTGCCTCTTGATAAAAATGTCCAAAAAAAAATTGAACAAACTGATCCTAAATGGAAATATTGTTTTTCATAAGTATCTAACAATTGAAAAGCCTCTCTTTTGCATCTGTAGTGATTAACTGAACGGAATTAAAATGATCTGTATTTTTCAATCATCCTATACATCTGTCTTACCTCAGTTATGGTAATTCCCTCCTCTTCCTCGTCTCTTGAGGAAGAAAATACATATTACAATACAATAGTAATCATTTAAAGCTTGAATTGATCTTTTTAATGTTGCAGGTGTTTGGACATTAATTCATCTAATTAAATGCAACCATTTTAAAATCAAACAGACATACATACATATAATCTCACTTTTGTCACCTGAAGTCCTTCATATGTAGAAATACACAAGTGAAGACATGTTAAGATATATTTATTTTCTGTCCTTTTTGAAATACAGCAAAGGATCCTATTTGGTACCGAATGAGGTGCAGTGTATTCACCATTACACTGGATGTGTAGAATTTGGCTAAAGATCACTTTGTTGGTGGAGGTTAAAGAGTGCCTCACTTTTCTTCAGTCCTAAGGTGGTGGGTCCCACCACCAATAGATGAGGGAAGAGAAGAGTCTTTCCCTCTCTCCCAGGATACCTTGTCTAGTGACCTGCTGACATAGGAAGCATTTGTGTGGTCTGTTCACTCAGATGATGAGGTAACCGTGGGGAAGTTCTATGCCACCTTCCTGATACAGGACTACTTTAGGAAATTCAAGAAACGTAAAGAGGAAGGCCTGGTGGGTGCACACCCTTCCCAGAACAACACAGCCATTGCTTTACAGGTGAGTCTTACAGTGCTCGTGTTTGTTTCTGAAAGTGTGAGAGAGGTTGTTGAAAACTTTGTTAAAATGGACAAATGAATTTTGTTAAGTCTGCAACACGTCTCTGTGCTTTTCATTCAAAAATCATCAAGCGTGCTAATGTTATGGTTTATGATCCAGCAGGACGTTCATGATCTTGGTGTACAGTATACATCTGTGATTTATATGTTGTGTGTGAATTTGGTATTTGTGCTTCCGTGTCTTAAATATGATGGATGTTGATGTTAAGTATGTGTCATTGTCTTCAGCCACCATTTCATGTGTTTTATGCACATCACAGTTCACGACTCATGAATTTCACATGCAAAGCTTGTTGCAATTTATGTTACCTTATAATGTACGATATATGGCTTCAATATACTCCCATATATCACTGTAAGTCAAAAAACATGACCAGCTAGTTTCTTTATAATTAACTTTTTGTATGTATTCTGCTATTTTTGGTTATATTATTTAAATCTACAAAGAAACAGGAAAGAAGAAAAGTATTTTTATTGTAGAGCAATAAGTGGTTCTCAGACTTTTTCTAGAGTGTACCCCATTTGATTTATTTATTAGTACCCCCCCGACCAGTGCGACATCAGTATCTGATTTAGTAAACAACAAACCTGCATTATTAAAAAACTGGAGGATCAAAATAAATTAATATGCCATTTAATCTATTAAGATATTGCATGCACACTCACCTTACGTGTCTACAAAAAAAAAGTAATTTGTGATGACTGTCAGTATTATCTTGGGCTTGATCAGCTGAATGCTTCAATTCACTAGCAGTCTACTGAATTTTTTATTATGAGCCTGGCCACAAGCATCCAATAAGCACAAAATTATCTCCATTACCCAGTTTGAGTAACTCCCCTCAGTTTTCATAATGAGCCTTAAATGCATAAAGAAATGTAAAAATTAAATACATAAATAAATGACTTTGAAGAAATAAGTAATATGAAAATGCAAAGGGAAAATAATACAATAATAAATACATAAAATATTTAATCTAAAAATGAATAACTTAATAAAACATTTAAATGATAAAGTAAATAAATAGGAGAATAAATATAAATAAATACAGAAATAAAATAAATCAGCTATATACTTAATGCATTCACTTGACAAAAAAAAAAAAGTCCAGTTTTTCAGAATTAAAGAGATAACTATTCTGAGAAACGTTTTAATACAAGATAAAAAAATAAAAATTTGCTCTCTTTTTCTGAATTAACAAGATATCTTGAAATCCTCAAAGAGCCTCTGTTGACTTTAAAACTTGATTTCATGAGCAATAACAACCCCCCTGCTTAGTTTACTTTAAACATTGGGTGATACTTATGTTTTTTTGAGTAACGACGTAGCCAGCCTAAATGCATTTTAAATACATCGTCTTATATCCTTCAACTTCCCTTGTATTTTTCTTTGTAATTTTTCTGATTGTGTTGGACTTTGTCAGTTCTAGTCCTCCACAGAAAAACACACTTAAAATATGTTTTTTTTAACGATAACATTGTAGTTCACTGAACTGACTCTATCAAATAAGTTGCATTTAATTTAGTGAGAAAGTTCTTCACCGAGGATCTCTCTCATTCTTGGTGATAGGAAGGCAACTGCAGCAATCTAACTCTTTGCGTTGTTAATTTCTCTTTCGGTGAAGTTTTTGACAGATTGCAAGCATTGCATTGAAAAACTGAATATTGAATACAATATATGGTTTCTTGAACTTACATATATTTTAGTGTAATAATTTCAAGAATTATGCATGAATGACTTTTTTTTTTTTTCACATTGAAGTACTCCCTCCAGTACTCAAAAGTACCCCCAGTGTGTGACAGAAGGCATACCTGGATGCTACAGAAAATCTGTCAGTAATACTTAAATAAGGCTGCATTCAGGAGAGCACATCTGTCTGTCTCTGTGTTCTCATCTCTCATAGTCTGCCAGTACTGTAAATGTCAGGTGTTGTACAGCACAGGTGCGTGTATGTTCAGTATGTGTGGTGGTTGTGACTGTATGATGTCAGAGTTCGTACTGTGAGTTTTAAGATGAAGGTCACAGCTGTAGTTCTTAGCCCTCTTGTTGTCATGGTTCCAGGCTGGCCTTCGCACGCTGCATGATATTGGGCCCGAAATTCGCCGAGCGATATCATGTGATCTGCAGGATGACGAACTAATAGACTTTATTCCAGAGGAAGACGAGGAAATTTATAGGGTAACTGATTTAAATTTACATGAAGGGAAATGTTTGTGATTTTAAATAATTATTCCTGTTTATGAAAATCTCTATATAAAAAAAGATATCTATAGAAGGGAATGGACTAGGAAGCTTTTATCAGCTTAATCTGTAGCTGCAATATGTAGGGATTTCTTTTCAGTTAGTTTATGTTGCTTTATTATATTTTTCCTCCATTTCAATTCCAACAAACTAAAGTGTTTTTATTTTGCTCACACATCATGCCATGTACCAGCTTCTTAACTTACTTTTGCACATATATTTTCTGAAACAGTTTCAGCTCTCAGACTTAACATCAATGGCATTTGTGTTGTAACAAGGAGAAACTCTGGTGGTTTTACTATGAGTGTTCCTCCACAGCGTAACGGCGGACTCTTTGGTAACCATCTCATGAATGGTGGTCATCGCCGTTCCAATGGGCATCAAACCAATGCCACACAGCGCCCTCTACAGGTGCAGCCTCCACCTCACTATGCCCATATGGAGCAGCCGGTGGGACGCCTGTCTAGAGCCAATGCAATGTCCCATCCCAACCACCATCATCACCACCACCACCACCATCACCACCGCCACCATAACTCCTACGGCAAGTCTCCCAAATCTACCAACATCAACCTCAACAATGCCAACGTGTCCAGTCTGCCTAATGGAGGACACCATCGCTACTACGAACACGCACCTCCCAATGGTTATCCAGGTCTACGCAGCTATTATGATTACGACAAGCCACGGACACCCCAGGGTCAAAGGTATCCACACAATGATCATGTTGCTATGCTACAGAATTGGTTCCAACAATGTAGAGTGAAATTTCACATATAAAGTACCTCATGAAATTTAAAATACAACCTGAAGCTCTGTTCACAGCCTATTGTTGTATGCTCTGTTTCACACATTTTTTTGGTGGTGTGTTCTTGCTCCCAAATGTTAAAATTACATGTGGACTAAACATGTAAAATATTACATCGTGTCAAGATATGTTCAACATGGATTGTTGCAGCAGAACTTTCAAGACTGTCTGAACTGTTCTTTCTCATCATTAAGAAATTCTGTGTAGAAAAGGCAGATACCACCTCTGTAGGGATGTGATTACAAATTTCTTTACAATTAATTTGATAAATTAAGAAAGCAGAGAATTATGGAAGAATATATAGTGCTATAGACATTTTAAGAAGTACCCTTATCTCCATTGAGAAGAGACAGTTAAAAAAAAATCTGTTCCACAGGTTTTAGAATTTCTTCCTGTTCCTTTTTACACCTTAGACACTGTTACTCATTCCATGCAGGTCTTGTGTTGTGTTGTTGTTGTGTGTAGTGTAACAACACATAAGTGAGGAATTTAAAAAAAGAAAAATCACTGTGATTAGTTACTGTGCACTGAGTGCTTCCTGTAGTCAGACAACTACTACATACTAAATACTGCTACAAAAATGTTTTCCCACATGCAGATTCTTATCAAACCTTTCCATTATACAAACCATTACTGGAAACCCTTCATTCCATAATGAATCACAAGCCCACACTCATACTGACAGTTAATTTGTGTCCAGTAGCACATTTTTCTCTTGATTTCCCATGCTCTCTTTAGACTAGCTTCTCAAGTATTGGGCCTGTTTTTCTTTAGTGCCCAATAAGTTTAGGAGACAATTTCATTGCTGAGAAATGATTCTGAGTTTTATTCTTATCTTAAAAACAGATAATGGAATTGTCAACCAATCAGTCACTGCCATTACTCTCAGTTCCCCTTATACACATATATATATGCTGTATATGCTTCATATACTGTATGATATATATGTCACACTTTCTCCACCCTGTTTCCTGTGTTCTCTCCTTCTCCCTTTATCCTTCCTAACTAAATTCTTTCTCTTGACCATCCCTGTGCTTTCTTGGACAGAAGGCGCTACTATGAGACCTATGTTAGGTATGTTGTTTTTCTAGGTTTGGTTCCAGCAATGTCTCAACAGCAAAAGAAGGACTTTAATTTTATGTTTTTGTTTCATTTTGACTTGTTTTTTTTTTTGACTGGTAAATTGTTGCATCCTTGCTAAGTCAGTGTTACATATTACATGCTGGCCAGTCATTTTTTTCCCAGTTGTGACACAGTTGTGTCTATGCATCATTGTATAAATAAAAGAGAAATGACATGAACGTGATTGGCCAGCATTCTGCTGAGAGCAGCCCTGCTTAATGCATGTGTTAAAAGTGATGCGCTTGCTTTGAAGGACTACCCAGGTGCTTGAAGATAAAGGATTGTATGAGAATGTTTGAAATGAAATGACTGAAAAATCGCACTACTTGTGACCACCATTTTCTGTTAAGTGCACATATGCCTCAACACTGCACAGTCCCACATGTAGTTTACTTCATGATTCCTCACTAGAAAGAGATTGGTTTTAATTAAAGTAGTGAATGTCAAAGTGGATGGGGTGTTTAGTTGACAGAGATGACCCACAACATCTGTCTGTCTTGGTTTGGCTGTAAAAGAGTGGTCTCTTGAATTGCTGCCCCCTGTAGGCTTGTGTCTGCATGGCAGTGCATGGCAGTATATCAGTAACCCCATAAAAACAGTAGCAGTGTGCACGCTCTAACCCTTCTGCCCCAACTTTTCCTCAGGTCCCACAGAGGGGATGGCTGCCATCCCACCATCCGCAGGGAGGAGGAGTTTGATGACGACCGCTTCTCTGGGGAGTATTACAGCGGGGAGGAGTTTTATGAAGATGACAGTATGCTGTCAGGGGACAGGTAACAGTTTTTTTTTTACAGTTTTGTAGTTTGCAATTGCAATTTCTTTTAGCTGTACCCAGAAATTTATTCCAAAGGGGTTTTGCTAATGTATCCTGTAACATAATGTTCCACAGGTATCAGAACAGTGACACAGAGTATGAGACTCCCAAAGGCTACCATCACCCTGACAGTTACTATGATGATGATGAGCAGCCTCTCTACCGCGACTCACGGAGGTCACCAAAGAGAAGATTGCTTCCTGCAACACCTCAAGGTATGTCATTACCATAGTTTGTATATAAAAGATGGACATGGCTTTCAGCTCCGAAAAATGTAGCTAATGTAGAAGTGCATAAACATGCATTCTTTGCAATGGCCAGTAGGGGGCAAAAAGAAGCCCAGTTTTCCAAAGTCACTTTACCAATGAGTTTAGGGTTTCAGTTGCTACTTGAAAGTTTTAATTAACACAGCATAATGTTTATTTAGTGAATTATGATTTCATTTAGAGTAAAGTCGGCAGTAAAGCAAGGTATACTTCAGGGTGTGGCTACCTTGTGATTGTTGCTACCGTAAGAGCATCCTCGTTTCTTGGTCAGATCCATCCCTCGCTTGTGACCTCATGTTCCAAAACTCTAAGATGGCTAAAATGCTAAAGTTGTGGTGGGAGTCCACAAAACAATGGGTGAAGTAAAGGTGTCTCTGTCCATCTTATACAGTCTGCGGTTGCTGTCCACCAGGACATGATACCAAGTGTTTACCTGAGGCACACCCCACATGCTTTTGTTGTTTTCATTGCTTATTATATAGTACATTAGTTATTATATAGTACGTTGCTCAGAGTATACATTTTGTTGACTGAAATGAATAAGGTGGCTGATGTAAAATTAATCATTTATCCACTGAAGGTAATTTTAATAAATGTTTGCATCATAAATTAGCTGTAATATTTCTGTAGCCCTGGACAGAACTCACAAAGCTGCATTTTTGCTTTTAAAGGTTGTAAATGCACACACACTTAGTCATTTTATTATACGATTAAGCTACATACATTTTCTTTGAGTATTTGTAACTTGCTGCAAACATTTCCTGCATGACATCACTCATCGGTCCACTCCTGACTCGTTCAGGTCACAGAAGGCCATCCTTCAACTTTGAGTGTCTGCGCAGGCAAAGTAGCCATGATGAGCTTCCACATCAGCGTACTGCTCTACCCCTGCACCTTATGCAGCATCAGGTAACACAGGCACTGTTTACTCAGACATTGTTTTAACTGTTGGACTTGGCTGGACTGGCTTTTGTTAGTAAGTGACAAGCAAGATTTTTTTATATTAATTGGTAAATATTACAGAAAACTGTTGAATCAAGGTAACATACAGCTATGACACAGAAGAAAACTGAACTTCCCAAGTGGAGCAGCAACATAGTGGCACAATTTAACTGTACTTCAACTCTCTTTTGTGCTCCACTCGCTCTTGACCCGTCAGGTTATGGCCGTAGCAGGCCTGGACTCAAGCAGAGCCCATCGCCTCTCCCCAACCCGCTCCACCCGTTCTTGGGCCACACCCCCTGCCACACCGGCCAGTAAAGACCAGTCACCATACTACACCCCTCTCATCCGTGTGGAACACCCACACAGGGAGAGTGTTGTTAGTAGCCAAGTGTCTGTGCGCAAGAGCTCCTGGTACACAGACGATCCTGAGTTCTCCCAGAGGACATACTCACCTGTGCACCTGCAGGTTCCACCAGAGTACCATAATCAGTACCACCAGAAGAGAGGCAGTGCAACCAGCCTTGTGGAAGCGGTGAGTTTGAGGCTATTTAGTGGTATACTGTAGTTCTTGGAAAGGGTATCCCTGAATGGATACTTTGATCTCACAAACACATTTGTAGATTTATGGTGGTGTCTGAACAAAATGATAAGCAAAACACAGTTCTAAAAAAAAAAACCCACACTAACATGTTTTCCTTGCATTCTTTTGAGCAGGTTTTGATATCAGAAGGGCTTGGGAGATATGCCAAGGATCCCAAGTTTGTCGCTGCCACAAAGCACGAGATAGCAGATGCATGTGAGATGACAATAGATGAGATGGAGAGTGCAGCCAGCCATCTGCTGAATGGAGGAATGGCCCCAGGTATCAATGGGGTAAATGTGTTTCCCCTCCTGACTTCAAGGGACTATGAACTGCCGGACACCGCAGCCAGCTACAGTGACGAAGAGCCAGAGACAGAACCCAGAGGTCCTTACGAGGAGGACCTAGCAGACGAGATGATCTGCATCACAACTTTATAGCAGAGGCTGGAGGAATCTGCACATTAGAACCTTTATAGACTTGTGAAAATTAAAAAAAAGAAATGCATCTGTTGGCTCTGACCCAAAGAAGTGCCTTTTACAGTGAAGAGAAAAGGCATATGGATGAGAGACACACACGTCCTGCTCATTTAATTGTTCTCCACCTGCCAGCTAAGGAGGTTACAGCACAGAGCCAGTTACCATTCCTGCTGAGCACAGAGGGACAGACTGGACCTTCCTTCCAAAGGCTTTGACCTGATGGTAATATACAGGTTCTGCCTGCAGCCAGTCAAAGACAGTTACATTGATGCCAGTGAAAGAGATGGACCAACTGGCAAAGGTGTGAGATTCTCTAGAGGGTGGGTCTCTAAGGGTGATGACAATCAGATGTTCGATGTCATTACCTCAGTCACTTTTTTAAGGTTTGGCATATCATGCAAGTTTTCAATGCAAGCATAGAAAGGCATATCTCCTCACATAGGTGTTAGAATAACTTGATCCCTTTGTTGTTAGAGCAGGTCGTTTAAAGATTCCTAAAGCTGAGTGAAATAGTGAAGAGCAGAGTTACACCAGATTATGCAGGAACTAACAGTCCTACTTATAGCATCATTCAACTTGAGATATGTACTTTTGAAGCAACAAAAGCATTTGTGATAAATGCACTAGCAGGCAGGTTATTTTAACACTTTAGAATAGCCTGATTAATATTTCATAGTTGATATGCTGTAAATTGTATTATATAACAAAAGAAACTTTGTAAAGAGATATTCTATATTTTGTAATTATGTATCATTTAAAAGATCAGCAATATGGACCCTTGTGACTCATGTTATACTATAAAGGCAGACTTGTATTATTTTATTAGTTACACTATTCTGATATTTATTTGCCTTTTATTTTTTGCTGATATGCACCTTTTATTTTGCCTATGACAACAGCATTCTTTAGAGGTTCTGCTTATTATGTGACAACACTACTGCACAAGATATGCTTTGATTTCTTAGCATAGTACACGTGTGACTTCATCAAACCAACAAAGGAGCATTTTTAGAAGGCAAGCCTCAAGGATCCAGTGCTGAAATTTCCCTCAGATGTGATGAACACATTTGTTTGCATATTTTGTGCACAATATTTCAAAATGCATAGTGCATTAACAATGCTGCTTTTTTTAGTTGGCTTCTGAGTCAAACCTAGGTTTTATCAGCCCCTACTGAAATGCCTTTTTGCTGCTGAAGGAACGAAAACTGATAGATGGTAATAACAGGGATAAATGAACATTTTTCAAAGCTTGTGCTGGGAATTTCCACTCTTTGTTGATCATGGTGTGGTTTCATTAAACCTTTGTACTGAATCTTTGCAATCACATCTTAGCCTTCATGCCGTGTGTGAGGGCTGTGGTGGCAGAAGACACATGCACACATCCAGAAACAGCCCAACATGTGTTCTAGGTGGAAGGACAGAGGGTGTCCTGGTGTCAGGATGCTGCAGAGAGGCAAAGCAATATTAACCCCCCCACCCTTTCTCTCTCAGCCTGCCTGGTTCCTCCATACAGTATACCTCGTTAGGCATTGGTGACAACATATCATTGTCTCAGCTTATCTGTTTGTCACACATTGGATTCGTTGATAGAGATTAATTAGGGTTGAACCTTGATTTTAGTCTAACTGTATAAAAATTAATGGTGTTATGAGGGAAAACTGCTGGGTGCATAAAAAAGGAGTAGCTGGAACCCACGAGTTGAAACACAAGACAACAGAATATCTTTTAATCATTCATCATTCATTGTTCTCTCACATAAGGATACAGGACTAAATAAATTGAAGTGGGCTATTTCAGGCATTACCATGGAGCATTTAAAGGTTAATGTGACCTGTTGTTCATGAGTGTTTGATTTGTAGGCGAGTGCATACTGTACTCTAATTCAACCGAATACTGTCATGAAAAATGTAGGTTTTCCATTTTGTGTGCACATTGAAAGGGCTCTTTGAATTGTTTGTGAGTAAAAAAAAAAAAAAAAATGTGTTCTAGTCCTTTTGTTGATAACTCATAAAAAAGGACCAATGCACATAAAAGGCACATTGTACTATTCGTAGCAATTACAGTACTGATGAACTGAAGATATGCATTATTTTGTAAACACTTTTAAAAGTTGTGTTAAACTAAAGATGAAAAGAAATTACTTTTACCTCATGTCAGGGATTCCTGAAGAAAAAAAAGAAAATAATGATTTGGTTCTATACCAATGGTATTTAAATATTAGCACATAGCTGTTTGTCTTTGCACAAGTAACTGTATAGTGCTTTTGTTTCTCCTTTTTCTAAACATATTTGTGTATTAAGGTGAGACAATTTTGTACTTTTTGTGACTGTGTGTATGGTTTAGTGGAATCTATATTTGTCATTTACACCTCACCTCATAATGCTGGGAATGAAAGAGTATTAAAAATATTTTCAAGGTGCACTGTTCCTCTGTTTTGCAGGTAGGGAAAAAAATGGTCAAGTACCAGTTTACAGAGAAACACATGTTGATTTGAACATTTCTATTAGTTTTCTTCATCTTGTTATGATTATTATTGCTATTACTACTATTAATGTTCAGAACGCTGTATTAAAATAGAAGATAATGTAAAATATGTACAATATGGAAAGACCCATGGTAATGTTCTCTACTTGAAAGTCTTGATATCTGCTCCTTAATGTTTTTATTGAGTAAACATCTTTTCTCTTAGTAGCAAATGCTTTACTATAACCCTCTAGGTTTTGTATCAATACATTTTTTGTATTTTTTTATTTTATTTTGGCCTTGACTTTATTTGAATCAATACTGATATTTTATTTTCTATTGATCATCACTGAATAAACTTACGCTGAAATAATGTTCTAATCTATTTGCATTCTACACTTTTTAGAGAACAGACACGTAGTGTAAGTCTCACACAGCTGAGGTCTCACATCTCACAGTAAAAAATTAAAAACAATTTGTCGTTTGTGTAACGAGACAAAACAGATTTGTAAACTTAATTATTACAAGCACGTTGCAGGCAAAAAATCTTGGGTAGCTGTGACATTTGCATGTTTCAGGAAGGAGATACTTTGTTTATCTCCACGGTGGTTGTCGCCTCCGATGCCTCATCCTCCAGCCTTGGCTCTTTTCCACACATCAGGAAGGGCACGGCATATTTACGGAACTATAGGAAACAAAAATTAGAGTCTATAAAATTCCAAGGCAAGTTATACTTTCTGTTTTGTGAGTCAATAACAACAATTCAGATATTTATCAGCAATTAGAAACCACGTGCATTGAGTGTGCGTACAAACATCCTTTTAAATTGTTTAAATTATATAAAATAAACACTCTAACAGTGATATTAAAAATTTACCAAATTAAAAATACCTTTAAAAAAATGTAACCCATTACTAAATCCACACATAGCCTTTAAAAGCATAGTATAAACATTTAATAAAGCTATTGTAAGCAGATAAAGATGTACTTAAGATAAACGTACATGCCAGTAACTACAACCCCTCCTGTGGGAGATACAAGGTGTCTTGTGTTTAAAGAAAATTTATTATACTGAGTGGCTTTATAGGAGAACCTATAATAGTAGATAAATGTAACAGTAAAATGTAAAAAAAAAAATAATAATAATAACACTTTAAATACCCTTTTTTCCAGCCTACATTGTACTTTAGCTTCTTTTGTCTGCTATGTGGGGGGTGGGTAAAGGAAAGGTTAAACTGCTTCTATTTACTGTAGGGGAATTTGAATTCTACTCATTAAAACTGCAATATTTAGCATAAAATATGTCTAATCTTTCACTTAATTACCAACAGAAACATTCTTGTACTTATTCCTGTATTTCCTGAATATCTGTAAAATGCATGCTGTCACCACTAGGTGGTGCTGATATGATGTCAACAAAGTACTTGGAGCTGATTCACTAGTTCCCCTCAATGTGTTTATCATATTTGGATGAATACAATTATTACCTGCTTATTGAGGTAGATATAGATGATGGGATTGTACACAGTGCTGCTCTTGGCCAGGTAAACCGGCACTGTGCCCACCAGGGGATGAATCCTCACATCTGGGTTGTACACCACAATCATGGCCAGGGTGGCATACGGCATCCAGCTGATGAGAAATGTCAGCACCATCAGGATCACCATGGACGCCACCTTCATCTCTCCTTTAGCTACTGCGCCACCTTCCACATAGGCCATCTTTGATACCTATAAAACAGAGGGTTACTGATAGGTCCAGACTAGGCACACCACATGACTGCAAAGTCCCTGGTCTCATCTGATACTGGCAGGATACCAGTGCTGAATAACATCTCTCTGCCTTTTATCTGATCTCTTTTATGTGCACTATGTGCACCTGATGAAAAGTAACATATCAACTTTCATTAACCTTTGATCAGTAGTGGAAGAAGCTCTCAGATCCTTTGTTATAGTAAAACTATCAATAGGATAATGAAAAAATGTTTTAAATAAAATACATTTAAAAAAACAAACTCCATTATAAGTAAAGTCAAGTATTCAGAAGACCTAGGTAAAAGTGCAGAAAGTAAAATATTTAAATAAATAAATAAATAATTGCAAGCACTTATATAGAAAAATTATACCTGTGAGTGACATTGTTTTACATTATTACTTGTAGACTTTTCCATAACAAGTATATTTTTGATTGTGAAATGCTGGACACATATCTTTTTTAGCTCTTTGTTTAAACTGACACATTTAGAAAGGAGAAGTCTCTTCAGTAAAACTCCTGACTGAACTAGACACTGAACACTTTGCTGAACAGGGTCACACGTCAAAAAGGTTGATTAAAAACTGGCTTAGCCTGCAAAAATAAAAATAAAAACAGACCACTGTATCCACGAGCTTAACACACTTTTTAAAGTATACTGTGAATAGTAGATGCAAGCTACAGCTGTCAGTTAAAAGTGATAAATTTAAATATAAGATATTTTACTCTGAAATGTTAAGGAGTAGAATTATGCTGCAAATTCAAATCCATACTCCCTTCAAGTAAAGTACAAATATCGCCCCCAAACATTACTTTAGTATTATAATTTAAAATAAATAAATAAATAAAATGCTTAGTTATTTTCTACCACTGCCCAACCACCACTGATGTGTGATAGCTCACCTGGTGTAAAGTCCACAGTAGCTTGGTATAGGATACCAGGATGATGGCAAAAGGAACAGCAAAGCACACTGCAAAATAAGCCACGATGTAGGAGACATTTTGAGGATCTCTGTTGTGCCAGTCTGGTGCACAGGACGTCCCAACACCCTCCAACTCATACCTGCCCCATCCAAACAGTGGAGGTAGGTTCCATGTGAGGGACCACAGCCAGGATAATATAATACCTCCAACTGCATGCTTCTCTTGGAAGGTAATTTGCCCCAGTGGCTTACATACCACAAACATCCTCTCCACTGCGATCAGAGCAACGGTGCAAAGAGATGTGATGCCTGCAGACAAGTCCGGGAATAAGCATTGTCAGGGAGATGCCTAGAACTAAATAAATGCTGCTACAAAAACATAATGTAAACACAGTTTTGTTATGCTATTAAATGTTTGTTAAACTAAAGAAAAAAATTATAGATAAAAATCAAACAAAAATAAAAGTTGTTTGATTTTGCAAAGGAAATTATGTGCAGGTTGTACAACTATTCCTTCACAAAATGAAGTGTTAAAAAAGTACTTTCACCTACACTAGTGTAGGTGAAAGTACTTTTAATACTTTTTTTACTTACCAAACAAGGACACTGCAAAACCCTCCATCACGCAGCCTGTTCTGCCCAGGGAGAAGTACCCTTGGGCGTTGTTGACCACAGACAGCACTCCTCCGGTCATGGCTGTGCCCAGATCAGCCACAGCCATGTTCACTAGAGCATAGTTGAGCGGCTGCCTCAGCTGCTTGTACATGAGGGACACAATAATCACTGTAGCGTTGAGGATGATGGCTGGACCAGTGAAACTAGCCATAATGATGGACAGAAGGATGAAGCCAGTGCGTGGCAGAGGGGGTTCCCCCTGCGGACCCAAGTAAAAAGAAGCATTTTGTGAAAATACAGAGGGCTGCATGGATGCAAAGCTGAAAAAAGTGGTCCAGTTGTCTTTTCTTCACTGAAGCTGCTAGATGTTCAATATCTCACTATTCGAGTGTGACAGCCAAGATTAGACGAGTGAGGTCTAAGAATAAATCCTTTAGATCTGGAATTACGAAAGAGTAATTCCTCCAAATGATGGATCCTTGATCCCTCACCTTTTTTCTTGATTGTAAAAGGATTTAAGCAGGCAGTGCCCCTTGCTGGGTTCAACCCATTGAGCAAGTACAGAGAAAAAAAATGATAAACACTGTGGCTGGTCCAACCTCACAGAGGAGAAAAGAGACTGCTGATTTATTAGTCTGCAAAATGCTTAGAGAAAGGTGTTTCACAACATGTGCTAATAAAGAAGGCTGAGTGTCTGTTTTGGGGTCTTTGTGTCACTTTCTGAGTCTCTCTGCCACCTGCTCTCTTTCTTGGAGTTTCTACACAAAACAGGGATCAGTGAAGGTTTAAGCTACAGGTGAGACAAGGATGACTGATGGACTCCCACATAAAGTTAGATCTATAGTAATCAAGACACAAAGAGATAAGGACATGTAAGATGTGTAAAAATTAAAAGAATCATGTAAAATTGACATTTAATTGTTATTATATGTTTTAGTAGGACTGTTCTGGATCAAATTTTTAAAAAGACTATATAAGTATAATTAGGTAACACTCTATATTACTAATTTTAAATACATAAACTAGTGGTGAAGCAAGCATGATCATTTTTCTTGGAAAGTATTTATTTTTCAGAACAATAACATTATAATAATAGTATAACAAATTGATTTAAATGTGATTAAAACACACAACTCATTTCAAGACATATGTACAGTAGCTATATGGGAAAAACTTAAACTGCCAGAGGGGTGTTGATAAACTGATGAAATAAACTGAAATAAGTGACATTTGAACGTAATGTAACCCTGCTTTCCTCAATGTTGCTGAAGTGTTCCACTCCAGTTTTTCTGCTCTTTTGTTTTAGCTTTAGGGTTTGAGTAATGAGGATGAGGAAAGAAGAGGTCTTAAGAATTAAAAAAAAAAACATTCTCTAAAGTGTGGGGACAGAGATTTCTTTAACAAGACTTCATTTGGAAAACTATATTGCTAATTGAAGAGCTTTTTCAGATAGCAAAATATATCTTGAATTTTTTTTTTAATACTGTATGTGAATAAAATATGTACTTAATCTTGGGTAGAAATGCCACAGCATAAATATAGGATACTACACGTAATGTTCTTGCATTATAAAAAAATAAATGCTAAAAGTAAATATTTGCAGTAAAATGAACTTAAAGTGCTTGTCATGCAGGACTATGGCAATGGCAAATATATCATTGTCATATCATATGTTACGGTAGTGATCAATTACTGCTATAATAATCAGAATTAGTTTGGTGTGAACAGTTTTGTCTTTATGTGTCACAAAGATGTTTTCTGAAGGTCATCTTAACGGTGAGATTCGGTTAAACAGGTTCCCAAATGGTGAAGTAACTATTTAAGCTTTATTTACAAAGTCATGTAATGAGCTGTTTGGACTCAGGATCACTGTGATGTGCTATAAATAAGTCTGCACTAAACTTGCACCTATAACCTGAACTCAGACAAACAACAACCAGATATGTGAAAATCAATGTAACAAGTGGATGGGATAATGTTTGAAGGATAGGATCACGTTAGAAAAATATCTATTTTTATTGTATCTATATTTATTTATAAAATTGTATTGCAAATGTATTTTATATTACTATTTCACTGCTGGCTGGATGATTAATTAATATGTTAAATAAACTGACAGCAGTGATGTAAAGATATCAAGGAAATGAACTTGACTATGACATGGGGTACATGTATAAGACTAAGTAACATATGGTACACAGAGCAAGAACAGTTCACTCAGTCATGACCCCAAATGAATACATAAGCCTGGATGACCATTGGAGGTGCCCTGAATTAAGTTATCTGCAGCTGCTGAGGATGGGAGGTGAGGTTAATCCCCAGGAATTAACAAGAGAACATGCCAAGAGGTGTCCGATGTTTAACCCTTTAAGAGGTTTACGCTCAATCAAGTCAAGACACAGATTACAACTGTTTGGGTTGAGGGTTCAAGAGGGCTCATCAAAAGATGGTTTGGGTTCAGATTATAGAATTTTTCTTTCATTTGGATTCACTTGAAATGAAATATCACCTGAATGAAATATGAAGTCCACCAATATTTCCCACTGTCAGAGGCCTTTTTATTGTCTCTTAACAAAGTTTCTTATTCTTAGAAATTGCAATTTCACTAAAAGTCCAATCCATGTAAACTGTACTATTAATAGTTTTAGGAGAATGTTAAGAGCTGTTTTCAGAGTTTTATACAAAGCATACTAGGACTTTGAAATAGAAATGTTTTTTTTTCCATACTGCTTTTCCAAACTACTTTTGACAGATGTGAACAGATTTCTAAGATATCTTGTGAAGAAACTATCTGCTGATAAAGACTGTGATGTGGTTAAAAGCTCTGGGAAAAGCTATCACACTAATCTTATGTAATTGGAGAGCACTTTGTGCAATTGTGTGTTAGTGTGTACCACCACGCCTCACTCCACGTTCCTTCAATCCCGTTGTTTGACACTTCTGACCTGCGTCTTACCTCATTGCTATCAGTACCATGCTAATAAAGTATGCAACTATATAAATGATTCATTCCACAGAAACATTAACAGCTATTATTTATTTACATGCATGGTATAACATGTTTTTCGGTAATGTCGATCCATGTTCTACAAAATATTCTATAATATATATCATAAATTCTATGAAACTGATTTGGAAATGTTTACTTTTAGTTGAGGACAGTCCATGCAGATACTCATACTACTTTCAGTTAACCCTTTACTGTTCTCCAATATAGGCATATAGATTTAGTCTTGCGTCATATGTAAATATTTTGTGTCATTATTGGTGTCTTGGCTCTAATAATGTTTGGTGACAGAGCAGTGGATGTCAGATTTCACACATTAGATTTTTTTTAATTAAGCACCTTGAAGATGCAATAAGACTGACCCGTCACTGGAGCTGCTAGAGGCCACAAGCAATTAATTACTCATATTTCTGTGGTGTTACTTCTTATGCATGATGTCCACTAAAAGACTATATTTCCATTTATAACTGCATCATGCATACATAATTATTTAAGTTTAATTTCACATTTTAACTCTGATATTGGATGGACATACATTTAGGTCCATAGGTATTTGGAATATGACACAGTTTTGTAGTTTTGCCTCTGTACACCACCACAGTGTGTTTTAAATTAAAAATAATTAAGATGTGACTGAATTTCAGATTAATTCAAGGACTTTAACAAAAGTATTGCATTAACTGTTTAAGAATTACATCCATTTTTATGCATAGTCCACCATTTTCAGAGACTCAAAAGTAAATGGACAAACATAATTTTAAACAGAATGTTTTTATTTTAATACTTGGATGTCAATGGTTGCCTTTAGTCTAAAATACATAGATATCACCAAATGCTGTGTCTCCTCCCATGAGAAACTCTGCTACATGTTTACTGCAGCCACCTTCAGTTGTTGCTTGTTTGTGGGTCTCTCTGCCTTCATTTTTACCTTCAGTAATTGAAAAGCATGCTCTACTGAGTTGAGATCAGCGGATTGACTTTGCCATCGAAGAATATCCCATTTCTTTTTCTTGAGAAAGTCTTGGGTTGCTTTTGCAGTATGTCGATCAGTTTTGCAGCATTTGGCTGAATCTGAGCAGAGAGTATAGCCCTGTACACTTCAGAGTTCATCCTATCAGCAGTCACATCATCAATAAACACTCATGGCCCAGTTATACCATAACATCGCCTCCACCATGTTTAACAGATAATGTGTATGCTTCAGATCATGAGCTGTTTCTCTCCTTTAACATACTTAATCTTGGTTTCATCTGTCCAATTTCTTTCCCAGAGCTGTGCAGGCTCTTTTAGATGCTTTTTATTTTTTATTTTTTTGGCAAAGTCTAATCTGTCTTTCTTGTTCTTGAGTGTAACCAGTGGTTTGCACCTTGTTATAAACTCTGTATTTCTATTCACAAAGGCATCTCAACCATCACTTTCTTAATGATTACCATTCAAACCTGGTTCACACTGCCTAGCTCACATTAACACCAACTGCCCTAAACTAGCATGTGGCACCCTTTTAGGTCAAGGCTGGAGAGCAAGTCAACAGTAGCTTCAGAAGAGCTTGGACAGTATCTCAAGAAGTCAAAAATGCACAAATACTTAAGTGCCTGTTGCAACTACAGGCGAATCAAGCTCAAGCCATTCAAAGCCCCTTCTCTAAACTAAAGTCTCTTTTTGAGAAAAACTCTCCACAATCCAGACAGTTTGTTCAGAGACTCAGACAACATAAAGATGGGTGGCAAGACATCGCAAGACAGTAGAGTGCAAAGGACATGGACCAAATGTGTGCTAAATATACAATATTAGGATTACCATCTATATATGTGTCTATATATGTGTATTCTTCCTCTCCTGGTATGTGTCCTTTCTTTTAAATACTGCTTGGAGATCTGCCTTCTGAAGAACAGTTTTAGGGATGGGACCAGAGGGTCCATGAGGACCAAGGGAGGCTGGAAGTCAAAGCAGTGAAGCTGAGGTACAGGGACAAAAAGACAAAAGTCTCAGGGATCAGAGAAAAGTCGAGCAAAGAGATTGTTACACCCGTTTTTTGTAATACAATTTAAGCAAGCGTTGTTTAGTCAGACTTTTAATTGGTCACATTGTACCACTCATACTCTCACGCTGCATTGTAAATCAAATTCAGCACCATGAGCTTCCAAAGGACCCACTCATGTGAATATCTTTGGTATGACTTAATACAGGTAATCAAGCTCTACTTTCATTTGATAATAGGGACAGTGAAATGTATTAAAGGAAACGGATCAGTGTATAAATTTTACCTGGAAATATCAATTTAAAGTGGCTCTTATGCTAAAAATAATAATAATAATAATAATAAAATTGGAATAACTCAGTTGCTCTATAGGCTGCTTTACATAAAACACTGCAGCAAATCACTGTGACTACAGCAAGATGTGTTTAAATATACTTAAGCTGCACGCTGTGGGTGGAGGTCACCACATAAGAAATTTAGTCAGTGCACTCTATAGCCTAATGCATGAAAACCTCACACCCATACTGCATCAACTGATAAAACACTATGGCGCTACTTGCATTAAGGACACTACAGCAGGGCTTGAGCTACAGTTGCGTCTTGAACTGGCTCGATAAAACTAGAAAACCTTAAGTATAATGACCGCGAGTTGCTTTTATTTGCTGTTATTTACTTAATTAAAGCATTCTGGGAGCCGCTGAACTGAGCGGGCGGTCAGAGAAGAGACTGGATGATGTTGTCCGTCATCCAACATCCTTATCGACACGTCCCAGGCAGTACAGGCTCCTCACAACTTTGATGTACGACGCAATTACAAAACTAATAAAAGCCTCAAGTCGAAACACGATTCCTGCTGAGGTGATGGTGGAGGGTGGAGGGGAGGCGTGCTGCATCAACTCGCCTGCTGCCTTGACATCATTATCGCTTCCTAATCAGCCTTTAGGTACAGGACGATGGGGACATCTTTTGGCCTGACTGAATAGCAGGGACTGAAAACTGCGCACAATCCAACACTCTTATTCGTTTTAGCTGCACCTTCACTATTTCCACAGGAGATGAGCTTATTCACAACTCCTGCTTAAAAGTTGCTGGTGGGTGACCATAATTGGTTAATTAAGCAGTATTTCATCCAATCAAAGACGAGTTTTTTTTTTTCTCCTTGGTTACCCATTAGTATTTCTCTCGTTCATTTTGTTTTATAGTATCTGACCGGCCACATTTTCCCTAAACCAAAACACTGAAATGTTTTCTTCTTCTTTTGTTGTGCTGCTGCCAGTGCGGAAGCCTTCATCACATCTGCAGTCTCATTATTGCCCGCAGAGCCATTTTATGCGAGCAGTGTCCCTTCAAACGCATCAAAGAATTCACCGTTTATCAGTTATATTAAAAAAAAAAAAAAAAAGCAAAACAACAACAGT
>VUQI01002313.1:0-13124 GCA_015106735.1 Paratilapia polleni | reverse complement strand
TTCACACTAGTCTCCCCCCCCCCCCCCCCCCCCCCCGACTGGATGGAGCTTTTTTTTTACTAAAAAAAACAGGGAAAATATTTTGTTTATTATGGATGGGTTTTACTAGTCCAGACCACTTGAGATCAAATTGAACCAGATCTGGTCCATGAATTAAAAACGTTTGACACCCCTAGTTTAAGTGAACTCTGTCTTACAGGTACATCCAGGCAGCTACGTCTCCCAAGGATGTTGTGATCTTAGTTGATGTTAGTGGAAGCATGAAGGGGTTGAGACTGACCATCGCCAGACAGACTGTTTCTTCCATATTAGACACACTGGGAGATGATGACTTCTTCAACATAATTGCAGTAAGTTTTAGTTGAACCAAACCGTTTACTTGTTTAAATGAATGAGTCTCATATTTCTCTGTAATCTCTGTCTATTACTTTAATGGACAATTTTTTTTAGATGTTTCTGCAATGTTCTGGTGTTCTACATAAATGGAGCGCAGTCATCCTTGAAAAACAAAGATTGCTTATTTAAATCTCTTCTATTTAAATGGTCTTTATACTCCCACAGTATAATCAGGAGATTCACTATGTGGAGCCTTGTTTGAATGGTACGCTGGTCCGGGCCGACAGAACCAATAAAGACGTGAGTCCCTATTCAAACTAATGAATATGTGCATTGCAGCAGGTTGAATTCATGCAGTTAAAGTTTAAAAACTTCTTTTTCCACTTTTGTGGTTATCTGTCAGCATTTCCGTGAACATCTGGACAAGCTATTTGCCAAAGGGATTGGGCTGCTTGGTGAAGCTCTGACTGAAGCGTTCACAATCCTGAGCGATGTAAGTTCCAGTACAAAAAAACTGTGACTGTCAGTTTAATGACAAATCTGTTTAGACATTAATCCTTTCAGTCTATATTCAACTGAAATAATATATTACAAAGCAGCCCAACAGCTTCTCATTTACTGTTTACTGATTACATGGTAATGTTGTATTATTAGCATCCATAATTTTTTACTAAATGATTCATTTATTTATCGATTAATTTGACGTAAACGTAATGAATTTTTGCACGTGCCCGCATATGACAAATGCTTCTTGTTCACATTTAATTCAAGGGCTCCATTTGACCCGAACACAAGGAAAACTTTCATTTTACAAGCCACATTTGTTTTCACTGACAGAATGTGCTCCAACTACAACACCAAGCTAATCATAAAAAGTAGCACACTCTACTCAAATATATTCAAGCATTTGGGAGGTGTGTCGCCTGTCGAAATGCTCCATTGCAGTCCCCGTTCCACCCTCCAAACACAGACACATCTATTCTGAACTGTGATTAATGGCTCTAATTAATGTCAATGATTAATAATGTGTGATTGGAACACAAAGAAGATAAGGCCAGGAGCCACGTCGCACTTCTTTTATCTCCCTGTTTTCAGGCGAGCTTTGGCTGCGCTGCTGAAGCTGAGGGAGCTCAGCTTTTACCTCTGCATTTGTCAGATTAATTAAAGCCCTGCATTGAATATGGTAATCAGGTAGCCAGTAGCTCACCACTGAAATTCATTGTTACACTGCTGCCCAGTGAATTATGTCAGAATGCATCCTATCATAGACCAAATCACAGAGAAACTCTTTTCAGTTGACGAGCTCTGCAGCATTTATACCGAGCCCTGGTGAGATGAATGAGAGTAACGCTGGGATACAAAAAATGCACTGCTCTGTCTACAAGACCAGTGATATGAAAGTACCACAAAGTACAAGTACATAATAAATCACTCTGCCAATGCTATATTATATCATATTCTCTGAAAAAAAACGAACATTGATTTAACTCTTTAACAACAAGGGTTTGGAATTGATCGACTTTATCAGCATCAGTTTCCTAATAGTCCCTATTATTGATTTTTTTATGATTAACATTGGGATTTACAAATCCTTATTTACTTAAAGTTATTAAAGAAATGACAACATATAGTCTATTCAGTAATATAGTATGTAACATACTTTTAAACAAAGACCAGGCAAAAGAATGGACACTTAGAAAAGAACAAGTAGAGCTCAGGTGAACTGGATGAGCTGTCAAACCTCCACTGTCAGTCAATATCCTCCTGCATGAAAAAAACAAACAAAAAAAAAAACTCAAAAAACAACCAAAAACAGGTGGAAGGACATCCCGCATCTCAACTGAGCTCTTTGCAAGCATTTCTCAGAAAAAGCACAGGTGTAACTAATCAAAGTAACAAATTACGCTACCTGATGATGTTTATCCTGGATCACTGTCACACTGCTGAGTTTTACTTTTGACAGGTTTAAAGACCTGCTGTCAGCAAAAAACATATGATGGGCTAAAAAACATTTTTTTTTACATTCATATGTGGTGGATGATCATTTAAGGCACTGCTTTCATTTTTTCCATGTTCTAGTATTCGAAGAAAAAACTTAGCCAAAGTTACCCAGTCAGAATTATTTGCTGTATGTTGTCTGTGTATAACATTAATACTTACACCTGTCAAGTGTTTCATCCTTTTCCTTTTGTTTTCTGTCATACAGTCATAATGACTCCACACGCACAGGCACACTTGCTGTTTGCTGTCCATCAGTTGCTGTGATGTTGTTCCTGCAGACAAAGGCTGCTTCAGACAGCAGTGTATCAGGCAGAAATTAAAATATGCACATTATATGTAAAGAACAGGTGTGCTCAGCAGGATTTATCCTGTGATCCTGTCCCTACACACTCCTGTGGTTCTCCACATTTGTATTTTTACAGGTCAATAAACCACTTAATTACTGCACTGCATCTTCTTGCATCTGAATTAAGTGTACCACATTGTTCAGGTTTACTTACTTACACATAATGTTAATTCTGTTTGTTTAACGTGAATAACACCACAGATATTGTGTGATTTTTCTTTTGTGCCGTGTCACCCTCATGTATTTTTTCCCCTGTATTCATAGTTCAATCAGACTGGACGTGGCAGCGTGTGCAGTCAGGCCATAATGCTCGTGACTGATGGGGCAACTGAGATGTATGATGACGTTTTTGAAAAGTACAATTGGCCAGAAAGAAAAGTGAGTCTCAACCTCTCACTACCTGTATCTTTCTCTATCACGCTGTCTTTTCTGTCTGATTTTAAAGTTTAAACATCACACTTTCCTGCTTACACAGCAGTTTTCTTGGATCAGGGATTAATGTACATTTTAATACTATATGCCAGCTGGAGCTCCTGTCTGATGTTTTGAGGAATTGGTTTCTTAATTCATTACCACTCATGTAAAATCCTTGTCAATATGATGTTTTTCAGTGTGTTGATGAATTACTGCACAAAATTTCTCTCACAAGGAATAAAGCATGGGAAATTAATTGTTTTCAAGGGCAGTGCATGTACAAGTATCTCAGTCTCAAAGGACCCTTACCCCACTGCCGCACACTCCCCACGCTTCTTCATGGACTCGTTTTAAAATCTTTTGTTGGGCTTTCTCAATAAGACCTAAATGCAGTTAAAATGAAATGAATTGCTCAGCAGCTCACAGAACCATAAAAACAACAGCACAGGGGCTTTTGTTCAGTCCTATGAAGCATATGTGTGGGGCAGTGTTTGGCAGAGCACTGGGCAGTGTTTGGCAGGGCACCCCCCTTCATCCCACCCACCCACCCCGCAAATACACCCTCAGGGCTGCTATATGGCAGCCTTTCAGTATTTTCTATATGCTTTGTGCTTAGCAAAGCATCTGGAGCCAATGAGCCGTACAGGTCTGGCAAAGTGTCTCGCAGCGTTCTTTAGAAGGACAGTTGTACATGCCCTCATGCCCAAATCCTAACAAAAGAAAATTAATTTGACCGCATAAACTGAAATGAAAAAATGAAAAAAAAAAATTACAAAGTAAAAAGGATTGGCTAAAAAAAAAAGAAAAAGAAAGGTGCAAAGGCAGCCTTTCCTCATGAGGTTTTAAAGACGTATAGCTGCCTCTTTCTCCAAAGCCAGATAGAATCAGGACAAGAAGATGAAGCACTTAGGAGACACATCACTTTGCATCTTTTTTTTATCCTTCTATCTTAAAAACTCTTGACATCTGTGTGTCCTTTAAACAGGTGCGGTTGTTCCCTTACCTGATTGGACGAGAGTCTGCATTTGCTGATAACCTTAAATGGATGGCTTGTGCCAACAAAGGTTGGAGACTTTTGATAAACACCTTCCAAGACAGCTTCGTATTAGAGTGTCAAACAGGGTCTCATGCAGTGTTTGTATGCAGTAATATGATAGTTTAAGGATGTGTGGGATCTTTGCGGTTTGACCATGTATATGTAGGTTTTGTGTGTTTTTGTGCGTGCATACATATGCATGTGCTTGCTCAGACTCTTTCTGCCAAGAGGCAATGAAGTGGCACTTGGGAGGGTCAGAGGTCAATCTGCTCTAATCCCTCTTCCTGTCAGTGTCTTCCTCTTGGCTGCTCACTGCTGATGGCTCCCACGCGTCAACGCTCCAGATGAGTGCCCTCTGGAAGGGAAAGTCACAGCCAGGAAAAACAGATCACAGAGGGATTGTGGAATGACAAGCCCCGAGCCTCCTTCCCCATACAGGCCACCGCTGTGTTATAACCTAACATGTCTGATATAAAACATTGTCAGCAACAGCAGGAGGTGACACAGAGTTTAAACTGAAATACTGGGCCTGTGCAGTCCAGTAGGGACATCAGCAGGAGTGCAGTTGTGTACTTTAACACAGTTTTGAGGTACTTTATTTTTGTTCGAAAACCATATTTGCATTAAAAGCTGTTTTAGCCTTCATTTTCATATAACCAGTGGAATTTTTTTAAACAGGTAAAACTGCGTCCTCCAGACATGACGCATGTTTAAATGTTACACTTTAACACTAATCACTAATTATAGTCAGATATTATAGAATATGCACACATAGCATTGTGGAGATGCCATTTTGCACAATGACCATTTAAACTTTCGATGCTATCTTGTATTTTTCACGTTGAGGACAGTGAGTTCGTATCTGTGGCAGCTTTTCTGGAAATGTTGAGACGTGACAGCCGGGATAGGCTCCAGCCACCCCACGACCTGAACTGTATAACTGGTTAAGAAAATAGATGGATGGATGTTGGGCAGTTAAGTCACTTGCAAGGAAGACCTTTTAAAACTATACACATGATGGGTTTTATAGACTGATTTAAATATCTTGAAATTGTCTTACTTCAGGACTTCAGGATTTTAATTATTTTAGGGCAGCATATAAGCCTTTATGTAAAAACATTCACATTAACAAATAAAAAATTATTTAATAGTTGTCTCAATTAAAACATGAACAATCCATATAATAATTTTAAACATTTGAAATTTGGTTAAGCTTTATATAAAAATGTAATTAAATAAAAGTCTTTTAAAATTCATACTTTAACTCAATCTTAAGACCATCCTCAATGGTAGCCTTACATTTGATTTACAGAAGAATGAGAGCATAAAAAAAACTTGTCTGAGCAGATTCTAAGAATGCCATTTGCAACGTACACACGGGTAATCTATAATCAGACACTATTTTAAAATGGTGACTCCCCTTACATATATAGTGCTGGCACAAGTTAGAATTATCCATAGACCAAAAGACGTAAGCTAAATTTGTAGACATCACACCAATGGTGAAAGGTTGACTAACAAAGCCAAGCACACAGCTTGGGAATGTGTCACTGCTGCAGTGAATGAGGTGGCCCAGAAAGACAAACTACAAATTTCATCTCAGACTTGTAGTCGCACATGTAATTCAAGCTGTTACACCCCTACATAACCATCAGGAAACTCTTACATCAGGTCTAGGCTATGCTTAGTGAGCTTTGATTTTCTGCTTCATTCTTACTTAAGATGTAAATTGCTATAGGTCCACTTTATGAATGATTACCCATGGGTGTGTTGGGGGAACTGGGACTTGCGGTTTTTACTTGTAATGGATTTTTTAAAATTGCTATAGAACAACTTTACTTGAGTAAAGGAACTGATTTTTCAGCTACTGGATATCAATTTTGTGTTTTGATGTCTAGTATTAAATGGTCCAAACACATGTTGGGCTGTTCTTTAATAACTTTGTGAATCATAACCTTGCTCTTATAAAGGATGTGTATGCACTGATTGGAATCTGGGTTTTTGATTGTGGGTTAATGTGTGTGTGTGTTTTATTGCAGGATATTTTAGTCAGATCTCAACCTTAGCTGATGTTCAGGAGAACGTCATGAGATATCTTCACGTCATGAGCCGCCCAAAGGTTATCGATCATGAGCATGACACAGTGTGGACTGAAGCTTACGTGGACAGTGCTGTAAGTATATTTTAAGTATTGTTTGAAGCTGTATTAATATCCATATTGTAAGTATAAATGTTTTTTTTCTGGCGTAACTGCATTCTTGACAAAATACCAGAAATTGTTGCATCAGAAATAAAGTCACAGATCTGTTGATTTGCCTCTCAGATTTATTTAAAGGCTGTACTTTGTTGCTGTCCTGCATTGCATGATAATGTGAGGTTTTTATGTTATCTTGTCCATCCCTGTACTGTAGAATGAGTGTGCACATGTGTGGGTCTCCTCTCTCATCATTACTCCTCATGCTGCTGGAATGATTCCTCATTATGAGCTTCATTAATCTGCATGGATCCCCCCCCAGTGTGCATCTGTGTCCACAAAGTCAATGCAGAATATGCGGATTTTTAATTCACTGATGATTCAATCGTTATGTATCTCTTCTTCCTCATCAGCTTTCCCAGGCCCATAAGGTATGTCAGCAAATTGTATTTGTTGTCTTGTACAAGAACTTTAGATGATTCTGAAGTAGGACCAGAAAAGGCATCACGGGCAGGATATAAAAAGTTTCCATTCAGTATCAGCCAATACGAGCAATATTGCACAAAGCAGAAGTGACTTGAGAGGTTAAACAGCTGCCTGTTGTTTCTTCCCTTCAATATTTCCAAAGAACTTTAAAGTGAGAGAAGGGGATTCTTTGCTCTGAGGGGCAGGAACAGCAGAGGAGCATTTATTTTGTTTCTTTCCAGTATGGAGGCAATAAGCATGCACACACTAAAATAGACACACACACTTACACACAGATACACACACATACGCACACACAAAGGGCTGGGAGATTGTCCTCTGCAGTGTGTGCTCTTGTATCTCAGCCTCAGACACACCATTCATCATTCTGTGGATCATTGCACTTTATCTCCCAAAGCCCATAATAAAACTGACACTGGAGGAGAGACCAAGAAAGAAGGAAAGAAGGAAAGAAGGAAAGAAGGTAGAGAGCGAGAGCGTTGGAGGTGTCCATAGCTGTACCTGTGTGCATATGCGTGTGTGTCTTTGTGTGCAAATGCATTTGTGAAGACTAAAGCAGGCCAGTTTTCCCTTCTATTGTATGCTGTGATGAATTTAAGGAGCCTCCATTCTTCATTTTGTCAAGCCAGTTTGTACACACAGCAGTTCACAGCTCGTTTGCTTCATATGCATGCACACACACACACACACACACACACACACACACACACACACACAAAGGAACATCAACCACACTCGTGCACAAAGACAGACATGCTCAGCTGTACTGATTCACAAGGTGAGGGAATAACAGACCTACTTTAGCGGTGCTCATGTGCTTAATTATGTCAGCCTTCATCCTCCTGAGCGCATGAGCCTCACATGGTTCAGATCTGACAAGAGGAAGGTTTCAACCAGCTTCAGCTTCATTTTTACATGTGATTCTTCAGGACCTTATTTGGATGCTGCATTCAAACATTTTCTGTAAGAAATAAATTCGGCCTGGTCACATCAATCTGGTGTACACATTGTACACATTCTATAAAAATAATTTTAATACATTTTTATGTGACTTAGGCTGTCTCTTTACTGGCAATTAGCTGCTTTACTGGGTGGTTAAAATTGATTGTTTTTACATAATGTCAGTAATATAATTATGTAGTAGTTAAAGCAGGTTGAACGTATCAACATATCAACAATGAATATATACTGTATTGTTCAAAATTGATCAGATGTCATGATTAACCAAGTCTGATTAAACCTTTACGTTCTGTGGATGAATGCATTGTTGGTTCCAGTCATTGTCAGAGCTTTCAATTAAATGACCTAAATGAATAAAGGAAAAGGAATTTTAATTATGTCTGATTATCAGAGCCTATCGAGGTTAGACAGTTTTTTCGATGCAGTTTGTCTTCTTTTGACTGATGCTTAAAAGCAGGCTGAAAATTATAAAGTCCTGTTTTGTTTTTGTTTGTTTGTTTTTTCAGTTGAACGACAAATCGGGCCCAACTTTGACAACTACAGTGGCCATGCCTGTCTTCAGCACAAAGAATGAAACAGTGAGTCAATCATAGTATTTATTAGTCAGATGCTAGGTGTTACTAGAGAGACAGAGAGAGAGAGAGAGAGAGAGAGCTGTGCATCTTGAATAAAAAGTATAAATGTGTGTTAAATATTGAGGTCAGCATATACAGAAGAAATCCCTGTAAGCCAAAAAAATCTCAGGCTTCAGACCGCTCAAAAACATTTTTTCTCCTCTTTGATCTATACGATGTCAAAGAGAGCGAGTATAACCAGTATGGTCATCTCAGGTACAAGGCTCTGGTTGTGAGCACAGAAGCCCCAAGCAGCCAATCAGAAAGTTTGTGAAGAAAGATGGAGAAGAAAGTTGGTTTAAAGAGAGGAGGAAAGGAGCTCAAACAGCTTGTTTAAGGGTATGGATTGAATTTATGGGCTGTATAAAGGCCCAGTATTAGAGAAATAAGGATTATCTTTGAACTGGAAATCATGAAAAGCTACTCTAGTAGAGTCCAGGCATAAAAATATAGAGCTGGAAATGAACATAAAAGGTCCACTTTAGATCTGTATAAATACAGTATGTTTACCACTTTACCATTTACCACAAAGCGATCAGTATCCAATGGTGGCTACTTGTGTGCAAAAATTCCAACAAAGAGACATTTTGTATATAAGCTTCTGATATTTATTGTACTAAAGACTACACAGAAAAATTAAATCAAAACAAATGTGTATAACATAACTCTATATTTTTCTTTCTGTGTTTCTCCCATTAATTACCCCATGACTTTATCTTGTGGCTATATTTTAAAAACACCACTGGCGGACTAAATTACCAAACTGACAAGCAACAATGAAATGCTCCTTACATTAATCAATCTAATTATGTAATTGCGCACTGACTAATCTTACTTTTCATACTTTAAACACAGTTCGGTTATAATATATGCATGTTTTTACTTAAGTGCGTATCTTTTAATTGGGATACTGATACTTTCAATAAGGCAAGGATGTCCTGCCACTGCTGGGTGACTGAATATTAAATGCAGTTTTTATCTAAAGTTGTGTAAGTGTTTTGAATCTTTTCATGCAGAAAAACCAGGGTATTCTGTTGGGGGTCGTAGGAACAGACATTCCTCTGCAGGAGCTGATGAAGCTCATCCCCAAACATATGGTACAATCAGCTGTCTTATACTAGATTAATGTATTGATATGCATATTTTCATTCTGCCTTAAGTATCTCATTCTCTGTCTCTAGTTAGGGATCCATGGATATGTATTTGCCATCACAAACAATGGCTACATCCTGATACATCCGGACCTCAGGCCTTTGGTAACTCAGTTTCTTAACATTACGTTTACACCTGGACAGTCACAGCATTCCCTGACTTTACCCTATTTTTCCTTTTTCTTTTGTCCATGCTATTGTATACATAACCAAAAATATGAACCTCCCACGAGGGCACGCAGAGACAAATGTGTTATCTGGTTAGGAGGCTACATGGGCTCGTATAGTCTGTAATCCCCACCTTTTCCTTTGATGTATGCATGCAGGGATAAAGGCCATTCATAGGGCTGGCTGGCCTGAGATTTCCCAGAGGTAACTTAACACTTGCTGGCAGAGACCACGGCCGCTTGCCCTGGGACCGCTGGTTCCTCAGGAGCTATGGCTGTGCTAGTGGATCTGTGTGTGCCAGTGTTAGTGCTATTCCGCTCTGTGCAATTGTGTGTGTGTTGGTCTGTGCTGGTTCTTTGTGAGTGTCTCTTTGTGGCTAAAACTGTGCTGTGGTCGTAGTCATTGACTTGTTGTTTCATGTGGATCGGGACTACATTCAGTTGCAAAGTTTGACATGTAAACTTTAATGCATTGATGTAGAGCTGTTTGAGCGTGGATTTTCTATCAATCATATTAATTATTTTTAATTTACCTGACAGTGTTCATTTCACAGTCGATTTGTTAAATAATTACTCAGCAAAACTTCCATAACCGAGTTTGATAAATAAGAGTAAGTCTTTATTTTAAAAGTGCAACACGAAAGACAGATTACAGTGAAAAATAATGATTTCTAAATTGATTTATTTCCTTAATATCTGGCTCATATATTTGAAAATTATGTTTCACATGTACATTTAACAGATGAATAAGGCTAGATAAGCTGAGATGTTTGAACCTAGGTTAAACTGTTAGTTAAAATAAAATATTACATTAAAGAGATCACTAAATTGTGCACATTGTGTTCCTCTATGCAGTATCAGGAAGGTCAGAAGAGGAGGAAGCCCAACTACAGCAGCGTGGATCTCTCTGAGGTGGAATGGGAAGACAAAGATGGCATAGTATGTGCCAAAAACCATATTATAAAATTAGAAAAATAGCCATTTTTAAACCTATGTATTAAGTAGAATGTGAACCACTAAATGTGCTTGGATATGCAACATGAAGCGAATCAGTGACTTCATTACACGCTGTAATTACACATTTATTACTTTGTCCAATAATGGGAAGGGTTTCTATTAGAGCAAATTAGCATATGAATTGCCATGGCATGATTTCTCAGTTTTCACTATCGCAGTGCAATTGCACTGAAATCCAGCACCGGCAGATAGCTTGATCAGTGACCCGGTCTTGCCCTCTCTCTTTAATCTTTTAGCTACGCAACGCTATGGTGAACAGGAGGACAGGGACCTTCTCTATGGAGGTGAAGAAGACTGTGGATAGAGGGGTGAGGCTGCAGATAAAGATGTTTAGTGTCTCCTTAAAAAATGAGAATGTTCTCTCTGTTGTCTCTGAACTGAAGGAATGAATCTGTTATTCTTTTAGAGGCGTGTGCTAAAGATGCACAATGACTATTACTACACTGACATCAGAGGAACTCCATTCAGGTGGAAGAAAAGTTTTATTACATTTTTAAATGACTTTTTTGTCAGTTTATGTCTCAGTTCCAGTCAAACGTTGACTGACTCGGGCTAATGCGCTTCTCGGTGTGTGCCTCCAGTGTCGGAGTAGCGCTCTCAAGAGGTCATGGAAAGTACTTCTTCAGAGGAAATGTATCACTCGAAGCAGGTACTCCATTCTTCCACTTGCAGTTTTAAGTCTGAATGCATGTTCCTCCTGAATAATAAGGGGAGGTCTTACTGCGTGCATTTACATTGGGCTCGTATCCTGTTTTGATCATTTTGCGGATGTAGTGTTTACAGGGAATATGTGAAACCTGGCTGTTTATGTCCATGTACACATCATATGGGTATTTGATCAGCCACAAACAGTGATCAGCTGTCCTAAAAAGGTGTTTAAAGCCAACAGCGTCCATTGGATTTCTACTGGAGAACTCTACGTAGCACATGCTGGTTTCTCACAGCAGGATAAGATGTTTGCATCAGCAGCACATAACCAAGTTTCTCCAATACCAGAATACTTGCACATGTAAACTTACTCTGTGTTTCAGTCAATGCAGACTGGCATTGCTGAAGCGTTACTGACTTGTGTTTTTCAGGGCTCCGTGATCTGGAACAGCCAGATGTCGCCCTGGCAGACGAATGGTAACGCAGGGGTTATGAAAGTGGGCATTCATGCATTATGTAGGTTATCCCTCTGTGTTCATCAGGGATCCTGAGGCCTGTGGTCTAACAGTGTGGCTCTTTCTGGACACAGGACCTACTGCAACATAGAGGAGGAGCACGAACACCGTCACCTGACCCAGATTCAAGCCATCAAACTCTTCATGACGGGCCGCAGACCACACCTCAAATGTAAGAGACATCTGAGTAACATTAAAGCTAGTTATAGTACAAGCAACCTACATTTTATGTGGGGAATGACCTATCAAGTGTAAACATAGTTGACATAAAAATGCCTTGAATGAGATGGATGTTTAGTGTTTGTTAATCAGATCCCTGTTACCTTCTGGTGCTACAGGTGACAGAGAGTTGATCCAGGAGGTGTTATTTGATGCTGTGGTCACTGCTCCACTGGAGGCCTACTGGACTGGACTGGCTCTCAACAAGTCAGAGTAAGAACATTTTGGTACCACTTCCTGTGCTGAAGTTGTGAATAAAATGTTAATAAAATGTTCATCACTATATACTGAGCTATCAGAAAAATGCTTGTAATTCACCTGCACTCTTGACTGTCAGTGTTTCATTAATGAAGAGTTCCTATAGAAACCCAGCCAAACCCTGCTGGGTAAATACTGATATCTTTTGTTTTGCTTATTTATTAGGAAGGCACAGCTAGTCTTCCTAGGGTCTACATTTAAAAACATACACTATATTGCCAAAAGTATTCACTCACCCATCCAAATCACTGAATTCAGGTGTTCCAATCACTTCCATGGCCACAGGTGTATAAAATCAAGCACCTAGGCATGCAGACTGCTTCTACAAAACTGAAAGAATGGGTCGCTCTCAGGAGCTCAGTGAATTCCAGCGTGGTACCGTGATAGGATGCCACCTGTGCAATAAGTCTAGTTGTGAAATTTCCTCGCTACTAAATATTCCACAGTCAACTGTTAGTGGTATTATAACAAAGTGGAAATGATTGGGAACGACAGCAACTCAGCCACAAAGCGGTAGGCCACGTAAAATCACAGAGCGGGGTCAGCGGATGCTGAGATGCATAGTGCACAGAGGTCGCCAACTTTCTGCAGAGTCAATAGCTACAGACCTCCAAACTTCATTCAGATTAGCTCGTAGAGCATAGAGAGCTTCATGGAATGGGTTTCCACGGCCGAGCAGCTGCATCCAAGCCTTACATCACCAAGCACAATGCAAAGCATCGGATGCAGTGATGTAAAGCACGCCGCCAATGGACTCTAGAG
>VUQI01002309.1:0-12885 GCA_015106735.1 Paratilapia polleni | reverse complement strand
AATCACCCAACAGCAATGTGAAAGACTGGTGGAGAGCATGCCAAGATGCATGAAAGCTGTGATTGCAAATCAGGGTTATTTCACCAAATATTGATTTCTGAACACTTCCTAAGTTAAAACATTTGTAATGTGTTGTTTAAAAATGAATATGAACTTGTTTTTTTTTTTGGGTTTTTTGCATTATTTGAGGTCTGAAAACACTGGACCTTTTTTAGTATTTTGACCATTTTTCATTTTCTGCAAATAAATGCTCTAAATGAAAATATTTATATTTGGAATTTGGGAGTTATGTTGTCAGTAGTTTATAGAATAAAACAAAAATGTTCATTTTACTCAAACATATACCTATAAATAGCAAAATCAGAGAAACTGATCATTTTGGAGTGGTCTCTTAATTTTTTCCAGAGCTGTATATGAACAGAAAAATTTATTTAAACTGAAGTAACCTAAGTGGCCAAGCATGATACTGCAATTCAGTCAGAGCTATTGGGTCATCGGAGAAGCTCTGATCAGAGGTCAAAGTGTGCTGCTGTGAAATGGGACTTTATTGTTCACCAACACAGCAATAAATACAGAAAGAAACTTAAACAGCTGCAACGTATGAGGCTCCTTTTGCAGCGTACTGAGTGTACATGTCTGTGCCTTTGCAGACAGGAACATAAGGACACGTGCATAAGTATGTGTCTAGGACGAGCAGTTTTCTTTAGGGGGAGAAGAGGACAGGGTTAGGAAGGGATTTAATATGCTACTTTAGCCCTTGGGGCTGCACAGTTGAAAGCCAATGCATGAGGCGTGCAGAATCACACCAGCCTACATTACACAGTGACTGGGGCAGTAGTGGATATGATTAGTGGGGGGAGGGAGGTGGGGGGCGGGAGGGTTGTAAAAAGTGAAATCATATCACTTAGCAGCTGAGTGCAGATAAAGCTGTGTTTGAACTGGGAGGCATAAATTATACATTGTAAACACAGCATTGGGAGACCACGGCTCGTTTAAATTATGGCAGAGGGTAGATTTTCTCTTCTTCTTTCTTCCTTCCCACACTTCTGTTTCTGCCTCTCTCACTCACAGTTTTCTTCCTTTTGCTCTCAGTACCACAACCCTGCTGACTTTTCTACCTCATGCCCTTTTCTCCAACACCTGCCTTAACAAGCAGCTTCATCCGACACATAAAGCATACCCAGTAACATTTTTTTTAACTTGTGGAGGGTGCAGACACTGCACTTCTGATGTTCCTGCTATAGCTTTTTGATTTTTATTTGCTATTTGGATATAGCTTGAACATGGTCTGTGGACCTTTCCATGTCACTGCCTTTCTCCTGCCATAAAGTTATTGAGAAGTAGCGTTCCACATATCATGGGTGGAGGACAAAACTAGCAGAGCTCAGTGTGATTTGATCAGTGTTCTCCTCTTGCATTGTTCATGTTGGGCTTCTGTTTTTTTGTTTGTGTTTGTTTGTTTGTTTGTTTGTTGTTGTTTTTTGGGGGTTTTGTGTTTTTTTTAAGGTGCCTCTGTCCCTTCTCACAAGTGCAAGGTTATTGATCAGTTTATTCTATTTGTCATTGACTGCTCCGTACCATCTCTCTATTCTCAAGTCAATAGTGGAGGATTGAGAGGGTGAGTGCCTCCCCTGACCTGCCCTCTCTCAATCTCTAAGTTCGTCTCATCCACTATTACCACACATACACACACAAATACAGAGCAACACACACACACAAACAGACGCACACAAAATGAATGACTCTCTCTGCCCATTGTACCACACCTCTGATCCCAGCTACAATTTTGATTAATCTTGAAGTGCCACAAGGTCAGGACAGGACTGTGTGTATATCTGGTGTTGGCTGATGCTGTCAGATAAAGGTCTAAAGCTCCATTGAGGTTGGTGCTCTATTTCTTTATTGTGTATGCCTTTGTGTACACAAAGACAGGGTGTGTACCCACCCTGCCTGTGCCAGGGTGGGTGTAGATGTCTCCTGTGAAGGAGATTGTCGGCTCTCCGAAGCAGGGATCAGTGCCCCTGCCCTGTTTGTGTAGGCACTGCTCAGGTTCTGTCTGTTTGTGCTTACATGTTTGTTCTTGTACTTTCTAGGAAAGTCTTTCAGTACAAGACTCATTGGGACCAAGTATAACACTGTGTCACAGAAATAATGGCGCCAGTGGTCAGGGTGAGAGGGAGATCGCTATGGGTGTGTGTCCAAAAAAACCAAACAAACAAAAAGAGCAGTCTGAAGATCTTTGAGACACAAACTGTGGTTAATAGCATTTGACTGGGATGTTTTCAACTCTTGTAATTTATCTCAGCAGTATTATTGTGCTCCACTTTCTCATTACATGTAATGTAAATATTAGAAATTGCAGCAAGAACTGCACCGAATATGCATTTGCACATATTGCTTTATAAACAGTGCAACACACATACTAAGGTTTGTCTGCTGCTGACATGACAGAACACTTTCACTGCACAAATCCATCAATTTCATCAAAATGACTAAGGAGGCTGGATTATATGAGCCAGTGCTATTGCTGGTCTAAATGCAACATAAAAGTTTTATTGGTTAGGATTTTAATCAGACTTCTTTTAATGTTCATTCCGTGTTGGAATAAAATTAATATTCTTACATATGCTATGTGATTCCGTGTCCATTATAAAGTGAATGGAACATTTTAATATGTCTAGCATTCCCAGTGTAATCGTGTACTTCTCTATGTCCTTGCCATTGTGCTTAACCAGTAAATGTTTACTGTGTATATTTCCTTTATTTTGCGTTATGAATTAGCATAGCTTAGTTTCTCTGTGCTTATCAGCATGGCTTCATTTTAGGACTTAGTTGATTTATGAAGACCAGACTGGGGGCTGCAACCCTTCGCCTCTCCATGGAGCGAGAGGAGATAATTATTCTCTTTCTGACTCACACATTTCAATGAAAAATGCATACAGCTGGGACTAGAAGCAGCTTATCAAAAGGTTAACTCTTCCCCACAGTTGTCTGTGTCTGCATAGGGGAGCGACAGTGGCAGCATCATCCAATGCTGCCACTTTGTGTTTTCCTGCTGTTTTGTTTGGATGTTTTCAACATTGCTATGACCCGCCAGTGGCCCAGTGCTTTGTTTTCCCAAAGTTAACTTTCAATCAAGAAACAAGCCAGCTGTTGTTTGTGTTCTATTCTGTACATCATTTCTTAAGCAGCCATCTGAGTGCAGCAAAATGATTCTGACATGAATACATATTAGTGTTCAGTTATTTGTATTATCAACTTTCAACGTATCTAATCAAACACTGACATTACATGCAAACCAGTTTTCATGTTTTGTTAATTATAGATTTTACACGTTTTTTGACAGCCAACATGATGTCAGAGCAAGAACATTTTTCTCTGGCAAACATAATACGTGCAGTGCACTGTATGTAGTATGCATATCATTGTGCTTGATAGCTCTTCAGATCATCTCATTGAGATTCAGAAATCTCTTGCCTTTTCACCTCCACATACACTGTATTCCCACATATACTTCTGTCACTCATTCATTCACACACATATGTACACACACACACACTGACACTTCAGGCCTTATGTGGAAGGAGTGCTGCCTGGGAAAGTGATAGCAAGAGAGAAGAAGCTCTGGAGAGTGAGTTATCTCTTTAGATGTCATTGAGGGGTGCCTCTTCTCTCTACCTCTCCTTCCCTCTATCATTTTCCTCTTTCTTCCCTTCTCCCTGTCTCCCTCACTCTCTTGTTCCCACTTGCTCTCTCAAATCATGCTCGCCTCCAGTGGTATTCAGACAGTCCAAGGACAAACTAGAGATATGCTGGGAGCAATGGACTGTCCGTCAGTTTGTGTTTATGCCTGTTTGTGTGTGCGAGTGTGTGTGAGAAAGAGAGAGTAGTTGATGCTGAGTCTTTGAAGCTGTTCTCCTCTTGTCCTAACAGATTGGAGTTTTGTCCCTTTGCATTTAACCCCCTGATGCCACATCCAGGGGTTAGATCCTCACACGCAAACATAAAACACTCATCAGGCTGTTGTGGACACACATAACAAGACATTTCAATATTTAAGATTCACCTAGAGCTCCACAAGCTGCACAGCTTGCTGTTGTCGAGGTCATGCCCTTACATTTAAGAACTGTTATATTTACTATATTTCATATTTATTGTCAAGCTGACTGTAATGGCAATACATAGATAATTTCCATAAAGATTTGTAAGGAATATGTTGAGTTTTTTGTATATTTTTTAATTATTCCCCTATCTGAGCAGGACCAAACCAGGGGTTTCTGTATTACTCAGTCATGTAGTGTGTTAGTTGGCTTGTCTGACTAAAGCAGTTTGAAGTAGACTGGGCCAGGGAGAGGCCCTGGGAGAGGCATACAAATGCACACACACACCTACACACAAAGTCAACCAGATGCATGACCTGTTGCCTCATGCCACACACATACTGACACAAAATCTATCCCGGAGACAGACCTCTCTCTACGTGTGTATGACGCGGTAGCTCTGTGCTCTCAGACAAACAGGGGAAATCCTCTTTGTCTTGCCATGTCCATCACTGGCCATCTCACTATCCCAACGTATGTGGGTGTCTGAAAACCCTCCCCCAACCTCCCCGGCCAGGCTCCAAAACCAATAGATTTAACCGACACACTTCCACAAACACATGCACAGGCCCCTTGGCTCCAGCCATGTTCCCCTGACGCAGGGACACACATACAGGAAGTTTGAGGAGAGGTTTGTGACAGTTTACTTCTCTTAGAACACTTCAGGTTTGACCCTCTCTTGACCAGGCAGCTTCCTTCTCCTCCATCTCTCCGTAAACAACCACATCCCTGCAACTGAAAGCGTGCTGGCTCACCAAGTATAATAACATCATTCATGTTTTGATGTGGGGCGGAACGTGTATGTGAGCAAGGGAGGCTGTGCAGCGAGCAAAACCCTATGTGTATGTCTTTCCTTTTCTGGGTTTTCTCTGATTGCAGGGATGACAGATCTTCATCATGGAGGAAACCATGTTAACCTGTCACCTTAGCAGTCTTCTCCACCCGCTATTTATCCACTGTGTGTCCTTAAAACATGCACACACCCATGCATGTGCACGCACATGTACACACTCCGCACACACATACATTCACACACAAAAACAAAGGGGGGTGTCCACTGATCTTGCTGAGTGTGTGTCAGCTCTATTAGCACATTCCCCGATAGAGCCAGAGTCTTCTTATCTGTGGTGACCCATTAATTACACTTTGTTCCATTAAGTGATCTATTTCAGACCTGCCCCACCCTCTGCACTGATTCTCAGCTATCTCCACCTCTGGCCTGCTCCTCCCCCACCTGAACTCTCTTCTCTCCTTTTGTCTAACCCACCACGAAAAAAAAAACAAAACATACACACACACACACACACACACACACAAACACTTCTCTTTAAGTGTTGCCAGACGTGGAATCACAAAGTCATGTGACAAGTACTTCTATACTTGTGTTGCGTGTGTTTGAGGCAAACAAATGACAAATGAGGCTCTTAAAGAACTGGATTTAGATGTTAAATTTCTCTCACAGTACACACCAAAATTAGAAATCATACAGTCTAGTGTTCATATGTTCCACAGCAGAGTTTTCCCCAAAAAGTCCTTCTAAACTCACTTTTTCCTTCTGCTCAGTGTGTTCATCACCTTGTTTAACCAGCTCTGTTTTGTATGTATTGAGCTCACATTAATATCCATATTTGTATTTGTACCATTATATGCTATTAGTCTTATACTTTGAATTGTGTAGTTCTGATGTCTGTTTTTACATGTATTCTACCTGGGCGATGCTAAACAGAAGTGTTCAGACAAGTGTTGTGTCGATTGTTGGTAATAGGCCACAATGAAAATCTGGCTACAAAATGTGCCTTCAGTTCAGTATGGTCTAAATGCAAATTTAACATCCGAGCAGCTGTATTAGTTTGATCAAAGCATTCCTTTTTTGTATTTGTGTCCTAAGCTCAGAAGGCAACTGGTAGGTTTTCTGGGCTTTGCTGTAGATTGACAGTTGTGATATACAGTATTCTATAGAAGTAAGTATAAACCTGTGCAACATCATTTAAATATTACATGATTCAAGAGTGTATCTTCTCTCAATAACTGTATTATATAAGCTACTTATTCTAATGTAGATATAACAGTTTATGTTTACGTTAAATATACTATCCCCACAGTAGGAAGTTTTGGTTTTTATGTTGTTTTTCAGGTGGTCTTTGAAGGATTGGTTGCGTTGCTCTACCTCTCTCTTTAAAATATCTCAAAAGTCTTTTGTTTGATTCAAGTCAGGTGATATATTTGGCCAGGTCATACTTTTTTAACTTTGTTTTTCTTTATAAAGTCTTGTGTGATTTTGGCAGTATGCTTTAGATCATTATCACGCTGGAATTTTCCTCTTCTGACAAGCTTGTGGGGACTGAGTCATCTTGTCAGCCAGTATTTCTGTATATTCACAGGTATTTATAGTAGCATGGCATCTAAAAACGTAATCTGTCCCAACACCTTTTGCACTCATGCATCCTCATATCATCACACTTCCACCTCCGTGCTTTCACTGTCAGGGCTGTGCATTCCCTGTGGTGGTAACATTCACGCCAAACATGTTGGACCCCATCTGAGCCACATAAATTTATCTTCAGCGGGACAAAGAATGTGCACATTTTCATCGGGCTCCTTTTCGTGTTCTTTAGCAAAGTTTATTCTTGCAGTTTCTGGCAGGTATTAATGTATTTTTTATCTTTTCTTGGGCGTGATCCATAGAGGTTGATGTTATGCAATACCTTTCACATTGTAAACTGTCATATAACCTCAGATTTTCATTTATAACCCCAGAGACAAGTCCGAAGACCTTGTCCATTTTTCAGAGCTAGACTGTGCTAGTAGCATACTATGGGTGACATTGTTTTAGGATAGCCACAGCAGTTTTGATTAGTCGTACTATGGCTAATTATGTACCTCTTGATTAATGCTGCTACGATGTTTTGACTTTTTTATGACTCATGTTTATTTTTGTTTTATGGTCACTGATCTTCCTGTATCCTTTTCCCTCACAATAAAAATTTCAAATTACTCAGACAATTCTTTTCCATGTGGGGGCCTGTTGCAGACATGTAGATAGAGCTCACAGGTTCAAAATTGTTCACATCATTTTGTGCAATTTATATGTTCATGCAGTTTGTCTAATAAGAACTCAAAGATGTATTCAACTTGTGTGTCTGTGATCACAGCTATATTCACTTTTGTTGCAGTGACTTTTTACTTTGGAGCCTGTATTTTTAATATAGTTTTCCTAAAAGATTTGTTTCTGATCCATAAGAGAAAATATTCTACTTGTTAACTTAATAGCACAATTATTTAGAGGTGGTTGAATTTTTGTTTGACTTAAAAGTAACAGTACACAAGGGTATACTCACGTATGTTTATACTGTATCATTGTAAAATACACCAATGATTTGCATCCACGGTGCAAGGAGCATTTCAATTTAAGTAAAGTGCTAGTCATCACAATCGTAGCTATAAAGCACTTAATACTTTTTATTGCCAAACTTTAACCTTGATATTGTGAAGAAACAAGGGAATTTTTTTGTCACTGTAAGCAGTAAAGCAGCAAGTGTAATGTGATGTAAATATTTACTACAAGAGAAAAAAGATTTATATGATTATATTATATAGTAATGTAAATGAAAAAGGTGAGACCCCTTAAAAATAGAATATTGATATATATTGTGCATTCCCTCGTCATGCTGCCAATGTATAATGCTTTTAGCTGCATCAAGATTATACCATGCATTGCACAAAGCAGGCACTAGTACTGTTAATAGCTGTGCTAGATTCTTCTATAGAGCTTAGGCAATGTGTGTTGTGAGTGAGAATTGTATGAAGGTGTGTGCAATCACCATAGCCTTGTGTGGATGGGGGTTCTCACACTCAAGGCTGTCTATTCTGGGACCACGGATTCTGAATGCACCCTGTCTTTCTTACAGGTGCAAGGGGCCTCTCTTGCCCCTGTCCTCCTTCAGCTCTTTTGTGACTGAGTGATGTGTGTATGTCTAATATTGTAGATGTGCGGGTGTGTGAGTGTGTGTTTTTCTATGCCCGGTATTGTCTTGGAAGTGCAAGGGAGGAGTATGTGTGCGCTTCAGACTTTGTGGAGTGAGTATAGGTGTTTGTATGTTTATGTGTGTGAGGAGTGACTGTAATATAGCGAAGTGATGTAGTAAGTTTGCAATTTGGCATATAGCATATTTATTTGTGCGCATGCTCTATCCCCACACCATCTTTTCTGTCCTGTCTGGCCAAAGTTGTCTGGCCAATCCCTTGGCAAGGCATTCTGTGTGTGAGTGTGTGTGTGAGTGTGTGTGTTCGCGCTTGTTCCTGTTTGAGTGCACGTATATGCATGCGTGTAGTGCCTCCACTAATGCACAGTCTTTGTGGGGGCCTCTCTTTTCAGCCATGCTGCTTTTGAGACACGTTGTGCCTGGGCATAGAAACAAAAGCTCTCCATTGCCCCTCAATAGGCCAAAAACAAAACCGTGTCAGGCGAGCTAGCAGCCCCCGAGTGTTTGCCATTTAAGTCCCAACCAATGGTGGTGGAGATGAAACAAAAGGCCTGGACGGGGAAGGAGGCCTGCACTGTTTACAGTGTTAATGTCTGGGTGGCACTCCCAATAAGGCCCTTCCATAAACATACATGTGTATACACACTCAGTCACTCAATCTATTTCTTTTTCTATGTTTGTGTGTGTGTGTGTGTGTGTGTGTGTGAGACCTATCCACACTGAATCAACAGGTACATGTGCAGACCTCGTGCCATGTTGAAACAAAAGCAAACAAAAAAATTTAATTAATCTTTGGACATGGCATAGGAGTGTAGGAAAATTTGTTTATGCATCTGATAATTTTAACTTTTTTTTATTGTCCAAAGAGGCATTGACACATTTATATGTTTTTAGTGTTTTAATTATAAGAGAACAGAAGGTTTGGACTATAATCTCAAAATTTTATAGTATATTTTATGTAATTTTGTCATTGACTCTATAGACAATTTTCCCCTTTCTTTGTAGTCACGCATAAATTAGCAAGCCCAAGTTTTATCCAAATGGCTTCATGACTAAACTGAAGGACAGTGTCCCCTTTTCACATATGTGTAGAGTTTTAAATGTTTTATAAAAATTCAGTGGTTCACTAATTTAGGTTGAGTTTAATTGTATGATTTTATTCTTCATCTTACCAATTACTTTATTGGAACTGTGTCCTGCCTTGTGTCCATCCTGATATAATAAAGAGCAGCTTCTTTCCACATACACATATGTATGCACTTTTTTTAAATCAATATCTTCTATTTAATATCATTGTTATTCCAGTTTAAGTAAATCAGAGAAGGTGCATCCCAAAACTTTGATAAAAGCAACACACAGATGTCTCAGCTCATATTCCAAAGTGTCTCAACCCTTTTCATCAGAGCAGAGTAAAACAGCTGACATTGAGAGGTGCTGTAGAGGCAAAGGATTGTTTGAGCTTCAATTTTTACTGAAGAGAAGTGGGGAGAGTCTGACACTGGTATCAAATAGCCTGCACAGTCCTTGGACTAGGGTTATCTTGTAAATACTCCGCTCCAAGTCCATAAAAGCGAGGGTCCTTTATGATGGCCAAGGCCACTCATTCACATTAAAATAAAAAAAGCACTCAGTGCAATCTCATTGTCTGGGTAGGGAAGAAACATAGTAGGGAGGGATAGTTGAAGGGATTAACAAAATTAAAAATAAGTAGTAAAAGAAATACAGCACTGCACTGTCTTTTGTGCAGTCTTTGTTGCCACACGTTCCACTCTCCATGTGAACTACTTGAATGCAAAGTAGCTTATGTATGGTCATGATTTCAACCAGTTAATGTGATATCCTCCCCTCACTGGGTTTTCACTCAGTTTTGTTTCTCTATGTCTCTCTTCTGTTTGCATTTTATTCTAAGTAAATATAGAGCCCCCTCAGCGGCCCCTGTAGCTACTGATTCAGGTTTCTCATCTCTGGATGTGTAATGAGTTCTGCCTTGTTTTTGTCTAACAACAACGCACAATAATAAGCAAAGTAATTAAAAGCAGTATGAGAGAGATGGGGGCTGGGCAGACCCCACTTACCAACAAGCATTAAAAATGAATTTAAGTCAAGAAGCAACAGTGGTATTACTGATACGATGAAATGAGCTCTGTTTTGAGTAATTTTTTTCTTGGTGTATTTGTGGCTTTCTTGCTCCTGTAAACCTGTAAAGGCTTATAACCAAGTTGATTTTGTTTAAAATGAAGACACAGCACAGAAAAAGTGTGATTATTCCTGGAATACACTGTGGGTTTGTTGTCTTCACCCTGAGTGGAGATTAAGGAGTGGTGTCAGGGAAAGGGTGAGAGCGTAAAATGTAATTTAATAAATTTATTTTGACTGAAGACATAATCTCCATGTTTTGTTAGAGAGGACAGAGCTGCTCTGGTAGTGTGGCAGACCACCTGTCACCTGCCTGGGCTCTCTTTGACCTCGTCTCCAGTGGCAACATGTCACGCCCCCTTTACAGACAGCCATGTGGGACAAAATGACATTCTTGACCTTTACGCATGTTGGCAACCAAAGTGACAACAAGCATAACTGACTGTATGTCAGTTATGTGCATTGCATTTGGACAACCAGACACATGCAAACACACAGTGTCAGCACACACTGTGCACGTAGTCTCACGCACACCTCAGAAGATCATCTAATATCAGAGAGCGTCAGGGGCAGAAATCCGATCGTCTGACAACCAGGATACAGATAGCGATTCTCCTCCACTGATCCATGCAACAGATAGTTTCCACAAACAGCTGCCTGACTAAGGTTACAAGCAGCCCAGGCCCGCACCACAATGCAGTGCTCTGCCTCACATCGAGATAAAACAAAAGCTTAGGTTACTGTCAATAGGAAATTGATAAGATAATACACTGTTTGTGTTTTTTTGCTGAAAACTCTGACAAGAGGAAATGAGAAAATGTTTGCTTCAATGTGAAATAATATCATGTATATTAGTCCTGTTAGGTTCTCTGTTTTTGTAATTTTTTTCTTCATGATTATATCGTCGTTCATCTCCTTTTTTAATTGAAGCTCATTAAATGTTTAACCCAAATGTCAGTATATTTGATTAAGCAGTCATAATTGTTTAAAGAAATTCAATTCACACAAAGAAAAGTATCATCACTTTACATTCGCCCTGCCTCAAAGTACTCTTAATAATTTGAATATGGATTTATATTATAAGTGAGGCAAAGAGATATGCCCCCTTCACATCAATGTAATTACGAATCACAAAAAAAGAGTATGATTCAAATAAAATAGGCCATTTGTACACAAGCAATTAACTGCTGCGGCTTTAAATAATGTAGCCCAGATGGAACCTAATTATAGTCGGCATGCTTTGATTTGCACTTCCTGTCGGAGTATCACTCGGGGCGTCACTTTGGCTTTTCAGTCACCTAGCGTTTGTTTTGAAATTTGTGACAATCAGAGCCGATTACCATTTGTAACAGCATGCAGCGTTTGGTGCAGAGGGAAGAAAGCATGGCCCATAGCTATGGAGGAATTTCCTTGTTTCCAGCTCAAAACTCTCCTCCTCTGTTCCCTTACCTCACTGCACACAAATGATAACAACTGTGTGCGTATACGTGTGTGTGCATGCAATGCGCACGTGCATGCACATGTGTGTGTTCGATCCATGAGTAGACACTTGTAAGTGATGAATGTGTTTATGTGTGTGTGGCAGCATCTTGTAGCAGCGTAGAGTGAGAGGGAGATCAAACAGTCAGTCAATTACCTTGAGAGGGCTCCAGTGGCTGTGACAGAGAAGAGGAGGCCAAATATCCAGGATCAAATACTCTTCTCTGTCTGTCACATAATGAGGCAGCTTCACCAGGCTCAAACAACACACACAGAATGGTCAAACACAGGGCACTGGTCAGGCGCTACCTTGAAACTGTTCCATGACTGGAGCAAAGAGCACATAAGGGAACTCTCACCACAGGACAGCTTTCTGTACCAGCTCTTACAGTGAAACAAGGAAACAGTGAAACATCATCGTGTGTATGTGTTGCCTTACCTCTAGGTCATCATTACTTGCAATATTAATCTAAGTTTGTTTCTCCCCCCCCCCCAAGGCTAATTATAAACACACTGTTAAAGTAAAGACAATTTTCTGTATTCCCCGTGACAATACCCAGTGTCATGGAGCTCGACAGTAACATCATTATTGAAACGACAATAAATGAGACCATTATTGCATTTAAAACAAACTTTATTAGATTAATGCAATTACAATAAACTTGTTAAAATTAGCACATGCTACTTAATTGTTTCATTAGTCATTCGAACAAATACACAAGGCACTTTATTTTTAAAGTTTAGAAATTAAATACAGGATACAAGTTACAGTTAAAATTCTGAAAATGGGAGAGCTCTTTGTCCATTATATCCTGTTTTGCCAATACGTGAAATAAATTCTTCATAAAAGAATCTGCTTATCAGCTAATTGGCTGTTTATGGGTTTGCTTTACACACAAGATGCAGCCAGATGACACCTCATCGATTTCCACATTTTTTAAAAGATATTATTTTGATTTGTGGTATAGCTGACATAACTCTCTCTTTTCTTCTTCTTCTCTCTCTTTCTCTCTCGCTTTCTCTCTCTCTGTCTCGTTTTGCCCGGTCATTGGGGTTCCTCCTCTACATCAGTGGTCACATCTCAGCTATGACAACATCCATTAGGTTCAACACACTTTAGCTATTAAAGGAGAAATGGATGTAAGTTTTAAAGGCCTGTTTAAGTCTGCATGAGAGTGAGTTTATGT
>VUQI01002308.1:6292-52129 GCA_015106735.1 Paratilapia polleni | reverse complement strand
AAGCCAAAAATATGAAAAAAAAGAAAAAGATAAATTTTTTTTTAAAAAAAAAAAAAAAAAAAGATAACGATTGACTCTGCCAGGTCTAGGGATGGTTTGACTAGACCTTGATCATAAACAAAAATTTGTTGAAAAAAAATAGCAAAATAGAGAAAATTGAAATGATTAAATTTGAATGCATTCCTGTTTTATGTCATTTTACTGTGTCGGTGCTCAGACGATCCACCCAGTTTAAGAAGGTGGTAGCTGAGCATTTTGAAAGGTGATTTGTATCGTAAACTACTGGCTGTAATAAACTGTCAATAAATAATTTGCTCTCTGTTTAGTGACTCAGTGGAGTTGTCAACAGTTACAAGTAATATACACAATGTCAATTAGAATTTGCAGTCAGGAGTTGATTTAATGTATTTGTTCGATTTTAAATCATGGTGGGTACCTTTTCTCCACCAGGTGTCACTATCAGTCATAGGGTTTCAGATTGCACACATTTCGGAAAGTTGTACGTGCATCATACATTTGATCTTGTGCTTTTTCTCTTGAACTAGAAATGGCCTACTGGACAATATGCAGTAGGGGTGTGTTGCATTATTAAATGCGTATCACCATGGTTAAAAGAGCACATAAGTGTGCAGACCTGCTCTACACTGATACCACTCTGTGGTCACAGAAAGTGGGACAGCTTTGCATAAATGCATGACTGAATTGAAACAGCTCACAGATGTTAAATCTTGAGTTTTACTCTACAGAGTACAGCAGTATGCAGAGTGATTGGATCAGATTTTCTTTTTTTTTTTTCCTAATCCACACAATTTCCTCAGAATAAAAATTTAATCTTTGAGTTTTCAAGCTGTGAAAATATTGATTTGAGAAAAGAAAGTTAACTGAGTGGTGAGAGGAGGGAAAAGTTGAAGAGGCTTCAAATGAGCAGGTTTTGAATTTAAACCAAAGAATTTGACTTTTTTTTTTTTTTTTGAAGAGATAATTTCAACTAGGAGGATGAGGCAGCAGGCAGAATACAACTGTTTCTTCTAATATCTGTGGGAAACATAACGTGTTGTCAAGCCAATCTGCCATTTTTGTGCACTTTTGGATATCAAAGTCTTAGATGTTTGTTTTTCCCTGAAATCTTGCAACATTTGAGACCAGTATGCTGTAATCTCACCTGTAATACTAGGCCCAGAACTAATACACTGGCTTGACACTAAAGAGAAAGGTGGTTGACATCAGTGTTCAGTAAACTTTTGATCATCACGCATTCCTTTTAAGCTGGAATGTGTGACCATATAGCTTACCTTATTGCCTGATTGCATTAGTAGACTAAAAACATCTTTAATATATCACTTCAGTTTCCAGCTTTATAGGTGCTCCAGGCTCTTTTAGTATCCCCCCTCACACTTCAGCATAGCCTGGCTCAGCCCTTGCTTTAAGCTATGGGACATATTTCAAAACCTGATCAGAGTACATGGGTGACCCAAAACAACGTTCCACTGGGATTTCATAGGATTATCCAGCTTTGCCTCTTATGATGTTTGTTCGTATCAATTTATGGTTCACAGACGAAGGATTTTCATGAAATATCTTTCATCCTCACTGATAGGTGCATATAAATCATCAGTACTGTATGTGCCTTCTGTTCTCAGAGGAATCTTTGTGCTGTTTCTTGTCCTTTTCATTTTGGGCATGTGGATGGAGCTGTTGTGGTAGCCTGATTTCAAAGTCCTGTGTTGTGTATATAGACGTTTTGGCAGCTATACAATGTACAGCATGTACAGGGACTTTGCGCTCACACTGACCTGCATCTGTTGATTAAAAGACCTTCAGCTTACCCTAGATTCCTGCTGCTGTATGATTTTCACAGTCTCATTCAAATAGTTTCTGGCCAGCTTCCCCACTTAATTGGGCTTGCCTATAAGGAATCCTTGCTTCAAATATAAATAAGAGGTTTTTTAATATGTCAGTAACAGTGAGAGTGGCAGTAATAATCAGAGGTGCAAAATTCCATCTGCTCATTCGTCACTTCCTCTTGTGTCCCTTTAAATGATGACAAACACACAGCTATGGTGTAATCCTCTCTAGCTTGGATTAGGTTTGTCTGTCTGGAGCTGCCCTGTCTGCCAGCTCATCAGTGAAATCTTTCATGTGCTATAAGAGTGTTTGCTCATGTAGCTCAAACCAAACTATAAACAAACGAGTTTTTTTTTTTAAAACGTATACATACATATACATATTTATTCAGTGTTAGTTGAAAAAGTGTACCTTTTTCTTCCTGCTTGGTGGTTTACGTACTTGTGATGTTTCAGGGCTGTTATGATGTATGACTGTTTATTTAGCTTGTAATTTGTTTTATGGCTGTTTAACTCGTTGCTATGAACGTGTTTTAAAGATAACTTGAGGCCTCATGCCTTTGAGCTATACTAAACTTAAAAAAACAATTAATAATAATAATAATAATAATATTCAGTTTTCTTGTTAAAAAATGTGACAAACAAGAGTGAGGTCCTGAACGTGAACCATGGTTATAGAAACCATTTGGTCCTATGCAGAGCCACACTTTGGTGCTATGGAACTGCTTTCCTCAAAATCTCGCGATGTCATTTGAATTTCCGAGCCAGAACGAGAACTGTGAACAACAGAGCGAGCTCTGTAGGAGCTGTTGTCGTTCGAAACGCAACGGATAGGTGGGACCGAACACAGAGGAAAAATAAGTGTGGAAGTAATTGACGGCACTGCAGCGAGACGAGTGGTTAACGACCTGAAACGTTTTCTAAAAAAGACTGCGTTTTTTCTTTCCTGCTGTCTCCGGAACAAGTGTCATTAGCAACAGACGGTACGTTCTCATCGTTTCTAGCTAACCTGGCTAACTAGTAGCCAGTTGCTACCGCTCGCTGTGTTTGGTAGTTTGTTAGACTTGCTTTCTGGTAACCGTCAGCTAGACAAGCTGGGAGCTATGGAAAATTTCTTTCTCCTTAGCTTTGGTTTGTTAGCGTCACGTGCCCTGCTTTACGTCTGGACACGTGTAAGACATGGTGATAATTGGAAGGGTAAGGTAAACTGTCCTAAAACACAGTGCACAATGTAGCTAAACGAGCTATGAATCTAGTGAATCAAGTTTGGTACTACCGTTACAAAACGCCACGCCAAGTCGTGGTGTTATCACTACTTTTTAACTCACAACAGCTGTATATCAAGAACTATACAACTGCTGGACTGTAGTTTGTAGCCCACCAAAGGTGTTGGGCTTTCTTTAACCGACGTCAAGTACTGCAGCAGTGTACTCTTAGTTCATGGTAAAAAGTGCAAGCACAAAGAGGAAAAAGTTATGCTTTCAGAGTTAACAGACAGTTCACTAAAATGTAAGCCACACATCTGTGTCAGCGGTTAATTTGTCAGGTGCTCAACGCTTCTTGTTGATTATAACATTAGAAAGCTTTACATTTTGTATTGCTGTCAGTATTGTGGAGTCTATCACTTGATCTTTTCAGATGTTTTGATGATTTTTTTGTAATCCCACGTAAAGGTAGAGACCACCTCTCACCTTTCAAATTGTGCAGTGTACATGAACGACAGTCATCTGTGAGGCATTGAGAGCTAAACATACTACTTTAAGGATGTTATGAATTAGTAAGTGTTAGGAGCACTCTCCACTAGTAGTAGGTGAAGAATAACCATTTACTTTTGCTAGTCCTAATCCTCTTTTACTACGCAGTGCTGAATGAGTTTGATTCCTAGGATTCATTCAGTTTGATTCCAAAACCATTTGGCTGTTTCTGAAAACATGTTCTACTCCATAGGATTGTTTTGCTACGCTTTAAAATATATGCATGTGTTTGAAGCGGCTTTATTGCTTTATTACAAATTGAGAGAAAACAGATGGGGGAGGGTGTTTCTGTTTTGTATTGGTTTGGTTTTAAATGACAACTTGATGCAATAGTGCATCTGTATAGGTGCTAGTTTCTCTCCTCTGCTCTCTGTTTCACCAGCTCTGCTCCATGTGTGTGGAGAGGCAGGTAAAGTGATAATGACAACTTGTTACATTACTGTGAAAGTATAAGAGCAATAAAAGCTTCCCAACAAGGGCTAACCTGTCTAAAACCGAAGATGAACAGATGTTGACCCCAAAAGTCTCAGTCAGACTGAAAAATCTGCAACCTGAAGCTGATGACAGTGGTTCAGATGCTAAGAGCTCACCCACTGATAGTGTTACAGCTGTCACCACAAAGCTGTCAAACTAGGGGAAACACAGTAGCCAACTCTGAAGGATGGATGTAAAGTTGTAAACTAAGTAGTTCTTGGTCTAGTAGAACTCTGTGCACATTGTTGATTGTGAAACTTGCTTTGTTTACAGGTAAGTCATATTTTGTTTTGTTTTGTGACAGTTTCACGGCCCAGTTGGTGTATTGGTGGGCATATCAGCTAAATAAATGGCTCCAAACATAATAATCAGAACTATTAAAAAGTAGTGCTTATATCAATACTAGGTCCTTTAAATTGGATGCACGTCTCTGTGGTAAATCTAAGTCTTGAAGCATTTTCTTATCCTTAATTTTTTCCAAAACATTTCCAGGCTCATTGACCTACTGGTTCTGGCTTGTGTGTGCTGTGTTAGCTTTACCCCATGTTTTACATTATGGGTGGGATGCTTTTTTGTCATATTTTACAGAGAACGGTCATCTGTTTTTCATCACATCATTGATGTAGGCTTGTTGTCTCCTTAGCTGGGTCATGCCACCATCAGTATTTCTGCCTCTCCCTCCTAGATATTGTATCTTTGTTACACCAACTCTCATCCAGACATTTGAGTGGGGGGCATTTGAAGAAACACAAATTAATCATAGTGGCTTATGGTATAGGTAAACGAAAAATTATATGTAATTTCATATTTTTAAAAAATGTGTAGAAAATGATTGCCTTTGCTTTGTTGCTCAGTGGTACAGATTTCTACTGGAGAGTCCTCCAGATGAAATAATTTTGAGGTTACTACTTTTATTGTGTTTAATGAGAACTAGAGGCTGCTCCCTGGAGCCATCAGTGTTTGGGTGTTAGAGGCCTCCATGAACTTAGGAGTATGTTGGCTAGACCTGTGCGTTCTTCCAAAGAAAGGTCATTAGCCCAGCAGTGACCTGGCCTGTATTTTCTGTGTGTGTGTTTGTTAGGACCCTGTGACCCCCACTTGGTCTATGGTAAACACAGCTGCAAGGCTAGGTGGTGGTGGCCTGGCAAACACAACAGAGGGCTGCTATTATGACCTGCATCTGTGCATCTTGGGCAGTCAAGTAGCTGTTTGATCCTTAATACATTTTTTGATGCTTTGAAGTACAGTGGTGGGCTCCATGTTTAGACCCACACCTGATGTCCTTTGAAATGTTTTGAGTAAAAATGAATAGAGACGCAAACAGTATATAATTTCTCAACTGCTTCTCATAAAGATATCATAGTACGGTGTAACTTAGTTGATTGAGAAGCACATATTTTTAGCTAGCGTGGAGTTTGTTTTATGAGCTGGTAATTTCAGTTTTACGTGGACTGTTCCACAAATTCATTCATTATGTTTATACACAAGTTTCCCATTTTCACATCATAATAACACAGTTCAGTCATGCTGTCTGAAAAGTGTAGAATTGGTAGCTGTGAAACACGGGGTACTTGATTTTAGACAGAAGTTTCTTAAATAATCTAGCTCTTGCTAGCTAGCCAGTCGATGTTAAAACTCTAGTAGACATAACGGATGTGTTTGAAAAGTAACTGTACAAATTTTAAAATACAATTCATGGATGAATGACACCATTTTAAAAAAGTGTTGTATAATGATGGAAAAACATATGAGTGTTAAAGCTTACTGGTTTTGGAGGGGAAATGAAGACAAAGCTTTTTTTTTTTGCACGTTAGATCAGCTAGTTGTTGTAAGACTGTTATTTCTTTTGAATGTGACCCTTTTTACATTTTTACTACAACACTAACACTTGAACAGGCAGCAGCAGGTTCATGCATAACTGTGAGTATTTTAAAACAATGTGTTTCACTTTCCAAGAGTTGGTTATAACTAAACTAACTAAATGTTATTATGTGAAACATACTGTAATGTGGGCTGGTCTTATTTGCGTTTGCGATGTTGTTGCTTCTTTATCTTAGCTCCTGTCACGGCGAATGCAGAAGTCTTAATATAAAAACAACTTTTTTTTGTGGTGTAGTGAAATCGTGTATTTAAAAACAATGAAAATTGTCCACTGCAGTGATTGGCTGTGCTTTCAATGCGTGCTTTTTTGATCTTTGATTGTTTTTTTTCCAAGTTTCTTCCTCTTTTTGGTGAACTCCATTGTCACTTTATTTCCTCTTCAGCCAATCAGAGTTCTGCTACACATAGCATCATTGCTGTTGGGCTATGACCTGTGAATTTTTTTGGAAGACTGTGCAAGCACATCTGCGCTGGTTGCATACCCATAATGCTTCGTTATCCCAAAAACGTACTCAAACTGACACCAGTGTGGGACAGTAAATCCTCCAAAAGTCTCTAAATTTTAATATTGAGTAATCTGTAGCTCAGCAGGCTTGCTGTAGACAATTGTTTGCTAAACTATGATTGGCTAATTGCTCTTCAGGGTAAATGTTTAGTTTCTGAAGAAAAAAGGTTGAAAGTGAAGGAGGACATTGAAGTGGGACTATAGGAAGCTGTAAGGCCTTCTTGACTCATATTTACATGCTCTGTATATTCCCTTTTGATATACATGCTGCACAGTCACAACTGAAATGTAGCCCAGCTCTTGCATTGCTGCGATGGACAGCTTTACAGGGTTGGAAAGGAGTGACTGATATCAGAGGTTTTTCTTGCACCTCTCTGGCACAGATTCTGAAGGATTATTTTCACCCTGTAAGGTATATTAGAGCTATTGCCTTTCTTCCACTATAATTTTGTTTTCTTTTGTGTTAGCAGAGAAAATTTGTCACATACTTGCAATTTACTCGTTAATTTCTCTCTTTTTCACACTCTCTTCCTGAGCTGTTAGCTGTCTCAGCTAAGCAGAAATGCCAGGGTGCTTACCTCATCCTGCCCCCCTCCGTTTGAGTGAAGTGAGGGAGGAATGAGGGGAAGTCTGAGAGGTGGGGGACAGCTGGAGACTGTACTGGCTTTGTTGGGGTTGGAAACTTTTACTTTTCTTCTCTCTGTCGGCCTGCTATGCCTCTCTTTGTACATTAAACAATGGCTTCCCTGTTCACGCTGCTGTTGTGATTGTTCTTTGCGCTGTTTTAATTCTTTGCATTGCTTAGTCATAATCTGAACACAATGCATTCACAAGTTTTTGATCTCATGGGCCTCATAGGCCTTATTTTTCCTTATCTTTTAGATAGTGTAATATAATCTTTATTCCCCGCTACATGGGAAGATAGTCAAATAATCATATTGACATGTTTTAAATGTCTTCTCTTTACAAACTAGGAGAATGTTAAACCTGTCAACTAAATACACTGACCACATCCCCAGATTTCAGCTTGTTCCACACTATGGTGAAAAGGGAGGAACTCTGACTTTCATCCTACATCAGTCAATCGTGGCTCAGATTGCCTGCCAGGATGTTGCACTGTGTCTGTTCATGATGCAGTGGAACGCTTAGTGTTGCATTGACTGCCCCCAGCCCCATAGAAGCCCAGGAATGTGCATAGAGGTAGCATTACACAGGAGACAGGCAGGCCAGGAATGCAGCTGGAGTGAGACTGACTGACTGACTACACCGGCTCAGCTGTGGGAGGCCCATCTCTTTCCTCTTACCTAGCCTGTCATTGCTGCTGTCTCTATATCTCTCTGTCCGTATACCTGTCCATCTACCAACTCTTCTTTAAATCTCCCATCTTCACTTCACACGTCTCTATCTTTATCTATCTGTTTCTCTATCTCTTTGTTTATCTATGATTCACATTATACTGCATGCCAGTCAGTGAGGCTGTGTGCGTGGTTTCCCTTGCCTGCTCATATTAAACCCACACACCCTGCTTGCCAATTATAGAAACACAGCTCATTAGTTAACCTCCACTGGCTAAGTTTAGACTTAGTAAAGAATCCCGGGTGTGATTGTTAACAGAGTGGAATGACAGGCATACTCCTGCACTGCTGAGTCACCCAGGGTGGTCCTATTCTTTCTGTTTAACCAAAGGAAGGTGCTGATTTACTTTCCATGGCCTCAAGGCTTGAACATGGAGGGGTTTGCCCTTCATAATTTCCTTTGAGTCAGTCTGACAAGGCTTATGTTTAACTAGCATGTCAACATAGCAGGGGAAAAAAGCACATTGGGAACTTTCAGATGTTCTCTCATAGTTGTGTGTGTATCTATGTATGTCAAAGTTATTGTGTATTGTTTTCACGTTGAGAAGTCCACTTCATTCTTTTATGGCATAGGTTATAGGTTACAAATAAAAGCAAAAGCTGCACACATCTTATAAATTTTAGATATATATATAGTTTATTGTCTGGATATTTTTTCGCATGTATGTGAAGTGAATAGAGATGGTAAATATATGGGAAACATGAATCCCTGCGACAGGAAATCTGTACTGCTCTTGAGTTTATTGTACCCATGGTTCTCAGCATGTGTTTAGTGTGAGGCGTACTCTCCCAGGCTGCAGCAGGTCAGGTGAGGTCAGTACTGGATCTGTTTTCTCTCTGGAATGCCAAATAAACTCAGTCCCCGGAGAAATCTCTGGTACGTCTACTAGCTCTCATTTTTCTATGTACTGTGACTTTTTTTTTTTTTGTTCTTGTGCCTGCCCACATTTATGCATCCAGAAAGTGTCACATTTACAGTAATTTGTGTTACTCATTTTTGTCATACTCACATCCTACACACTCTGTCTACACGACATTACCTAAGGCCTTTCTCTAGTTAACTTGCGTTGCCTTGGTACTCTGTGTCTTGCTGCTAACACACATGCATAAGAGTTAAACTTTAACAAACTGAATGGTAATTAATTAAATTCAGTTCAATTCAGTTTTATTTATATAGCACCAACTCACAACAGTCGCCTCGAGGTGCTTTATATTTTACGGTAAAGACCCTACAATATAGACAGAAATGACAAAATGGCCCTTTGTTGTATGACTTCAGTAAACACTTTCTTGATGAGTTTATGGACTTAATTGCTGGTATTACTGAATAGAGCATAAAATTCATTTTGTAAATTATGGTCCCCATTAGAGACAAATTGGCTAAAGTAGGGTATATGTTTGGATGGGCCTATGTTGTGATCAAAACACTCATGTAAGAGACTTAAAACTTTATTATTGTTGGTATCCATGAATTTTCGAATTTAGTTTTACAAAAAGGCAGAAAAAATAGTAAAGCACAGTATTATTTTTTTATATAATGAAAATAAGTTTATAGTTTGTCTTTAATATGTATAAACATCAGTGAGCTTACACTTTTATAACTTGCACACTTTGCTGAAAAGAGGTTGGAAGGTCTTAGGGGAAGGCCTTGTATCCGTTTTCACTGTACATTTGACAGATTTGAGCAATATTGGGGCTAAGATCAAGGCTCTGTAACAGAAAAGGCTTTCAACTAAGGATTGCTTTATAGTTTTCTACATCAGTCATTCCCTCTATCCTTGTGCAGAAAAACATCCCACAAACGGCCATGTTTCATTGTATTAAAGGAAGACACACACACATACGCACACATAAATAATCAAACCATAAAATACAGATTAGAGACCTACACCAGCAACCAAACACATACCAATAACAACCTGAAAACAACAGGGGTCAGATATAACGGCAAACTGAGAAATTTTTGAGCTAGAAAGGCCAGAGAATAAAGGTGGGTTTTAAGTCTAGAGTTGGATATGAGAATGCAAATGGTCTGCTAATTTCTGGGTTATTACTGAGCCAGCTCCCTAGCAGAAGCGGGTGTGATGTCGAATTGCACTGATGTGTGAACAGCACAGCCAGTATTCTGTGTATTCACTTCTAGTGAGTGGGTGTTGTATGTGCTGCATCCCCCATGCTCTATCAGGCAGCTCCCTCACCTGAACTGCATGGAGTATTTCCAGTAGTGCAAATGCATTCAAAGTGGACCATTTCCTATAGTGCACTACATGTGAGAGAGGACAGTTGTGGAAAATAGCCTATTTCTCCCAAAGTTGTCCAAAATTCATAGATGAAATCATATGAAATTGGCTTTTGATTTGTTTTTACTCTCTTCTTTTTGTTTCTCCTATTTTTAGATTCTGTTTTTATCCTTCTCTATCTCGCTCTCTGTCCCAACTCTTTGAGTGTGTCTTAGCTCTCCGCAGTTACAGGCACTCTGCAGTGTTTCCCCTTGGCTGACTGCTTTGGTGGAGTAGGTCAACAAATCTAAAAGAGAATCAATTTCTGTGGTTGTTTTAGATGGAGTGACTGTTGTTGAGAACTTTTTATTGCACTCACAATAAGTAACGTCTTCAGCTCAGATAACATTCACTGAACTTTCCTCTACCTGCACACTCCCATATAATGAAACCAACAGCACAGGAGTGGAGAGAAACCAGCTTGTTCATAAATGATTGCAAAACTCAGAGACTCTCACAATGCGCTAAAATGAATCGAGTACACATAATTTTAGTTGGCAACATAAATAAAACATTTAGCTTTTTTTCTTTGGGTTCAGATTCAGTGGTAGCAGCAACACTTCACTGGACTGATTAGGACAGTGTTAATGTACTTACACTGGCACGGTAGGCACACAGAATGAGAAAAGCTTTTACTGCTGACCACAGTTTGCAGCCAATGAGCTGACATAGGTGTTTCATTTTGTGAGTGAGACTTGGCTAAGGCCTTCAGATGAGACAGCTGGCTAAGTCTAGCTGCATCATCAGTCCTCGCATCACACACATGCACACACAGCTATCTGCTCAGCAGTGATAAGCCCAGTCATTCACTCCTTGGCTGATTTAGATGCAGTGGTAGCTTTGTGACAGACACCAAGGTCAGGATGAACCACCTGCCCTACGTTTTTCTTTTCATGGGTGAATGAAAGTTATTAGTCTCTGACACCCAGTACACTTCATGCTGTACCCTTATTTCTTGCTCACAGTACAGTACACCTGGTGGTAGTAGTAGTAATATGAGAGTTTTTTTTATGTTGTATACAATGTATTTTGGGTTCACTGCATGTATACCTGTTTGCAGTTCCCAAATAGTCTTAAAATGTTAGAAAGCGGGGTTTCCATCTTAAAAGATGTTAAACTGAGGAGGCGACAGCTTGTGTTTGAGAAATGAGCACATGTGCCAGTAGGAGAGTACCAAATCATATTTAATTTTGTTTACATACAGCACTGATTGATTTAGCTTGCCTTGGTGTAGTGTATAGATATCAGCTAAAGAAGTCAGACTGTTTTAATTTGTAACATTTGTTTGCTTCATTAATACCATTTTAAACTCTTAATCGTTTTTAAGCTTTTTTTAGGTGTAAAAGCAGTAACCATAAGCTAATAAGATACATTAGCTAAGTTAACAATTGTAGCTTTTGTCTTTAAAAAAGAAAATTGGTGGGAGGTCATCTTATGCCTGATGGGCCGCTAGGGTTTTAATACATTGGTTGTAACCTTGGAAAGGGTTACAGATTCTGCAGTATGTTAAGTTATATACTTAGTATAACAGTTATGGGAGAATAAGAAGTGCTTACATGTAAGTCCACACCATGACAAGAGAAATAAAACAAATCTTCCAAACATCCAGTCCGAGGCATGTCTATGTGATATGTCATTTGAGTCCCACACCTCCTTAAATATATGCAAGAAATACAGAGCCAGCCCAGCCTACCACATTAGGGTTTCCTGTTTTCAGTCCCGACTCAAAGCAAGAGGAGTCCGAGCTGTGGAACAGGGAGGGGAGAAACGAGAGGAGAGAGAAAGGAGGAGATTGTGGGAAGAATGAGCAGCTTGTGTTTGAGAAAGGCAGGGAAGTGCTGGTGCTGGTAGTGTCAGTGGTTTGGTTGCAGCTGCACAGCTGCTGTGCTTAGTGCTGTGCTTTTGATCTTTTGGTGTAGTGATGGTGGTGCAGATTGACAGATTTGTGTACTGCAGTTTCAGTAACCTCTTATGAAGTACGCACATGTACAATGTGTGTGAGAGAACATGCTTTGTAGGCCTCTCTACTCTTTGTGGGTACTTTTAGGGGTGTGTGCGTGTCCCCTGGCAATACTCTGCATGTATTTGTGCTGCATGGTTTATTGCCAAGGTGTAACCAAAGACACAGATAAATAAACACATGCACATTCAGGGATGGATGCAGAGCAAGCAAATGGGACCTCCGTAGCAACACTCTTTGAAAATAACAGACATTCTTTGTCTACCTTTCTCATGAACACTCCCAGAAACACACAGCACAACACTCACGGAGAATCAGAGCAGACATTTGGTGCTGTGCTGCTGTAAACTGTGGTACAAACCTCTGTTTCAAAGTTAACCATCCACTAAAACATTGAACCTTTAGAGTTTATACTGGTTACCATTTCCTCTCTTGTTTTACACAGTTTTGATGAAGTTTTGGCCCCACCACTCAAAACAGTTTGTGTGCATTTGTCCTCTCATTTAACATATCACATTTTCCCAGCTTCTCACTGTACAAATCTGTCAAAACAGACCACAAGTAGTGAGCTGTCAAGGGCACAAACTTTGTTAGAAATTTCAGAGACATTTATTTAAGACATTCATTTCTTCACAAATTGTAGCAGTTTAATGATGAGGTTGAGCTTCAGTTTTACAGAAGGCTGATATTGTTGGCTGTTGAGCAATGTGAAATTACAACACATGATACGGAAAAAGGAAACTGGTTACATAATTACAGTTGATTACAGTTGTGTGTAGCATGTGTTTTATAACAAATGAGGAAACAAGCTTTCAGGAACATCAGTTGTTCAACAACTTGAAACCATATAGGTCCTGTCTTTTATTCTTTTGTACATTTGAGGGGAACAAGTGTATGTAATAGTAAAACCTAACAATAATCCCAACCCCCAGCATCTCATGTTAGTTGTGCTGCAGCTTCTTTTGCCTTTGCAGCTGTTTTTTAGTTTACGTAGTCTGTCACCCTCTCTTTGGCTCTGTTTCATTCACACCTTCCAAATATGTGAAATTCTTAAGTGGACAGAACATCTATTAGATTAGCTCAGAAGCCAGCTAAATGACTAAATGCATATACACAGTATTAGAGATCACAGAAGTCATTACATTATAGGAACTGGAACTTTATTCTTTAACTACGACCATTCATCATGGAAATGAACTTTGTCTGGTGGTGGTTTATTTTTTGTTTGTTTGTTTTTTTTTTTTACTTTATTTTAGCCTTGCAAGGCTAAAGATCTTCCAGGTGGTAAACCGTGTGGATTGCAGTATACTTTATTTTTTTAGCTGAACTCTATTTACAATCACTGTAGTGTATGATGCTATTTCTTCAAACCTCGTCACAAAGAACATTTATATTATTAACACATTCCTTAGACTGGTATTAACATTGTTTTGCTGGTGCATCAGAAGTTAGTCTGCAAAGCCAAATCCTTCACCTCTGCTGTGCATTATGTTACACTTCCTTGTGTTTGCCATTACCAACAGAGGACAGTCTGAGCTCAGGCCTTGTAACTGTTGAGCTTACAGCTGCATCAATAGCATTCAAGGTTGTCAACCTTCTGTTTTCTTTTCCTAGTTTTGTGACTGATGCTCTGGTCTGCTATGAAAAGCTGCACTTTGCCAGCTGTAATACTGACTGAGCAAAATGTCAATAACTAGCGACTACACAGGAATACTGCAGCATTTATTGTTGGAGCTGAGTATTGGAAGCCCCCACTCACTTAAGACAGCAGATTTTAGAATAGAATAAAAACATTTTCTGAACTAAGCATCCAACAAGACATTGATGAATGTTTACCCATTCTTACCTATCCTACTTTTTTTTTTCTTTTGCTTTCTCCAGGTTCTGTTGCATCAGTTTCACACCAGTTGACCCCCACCTCTCCGCCAAAATCCGGCTGTTAGATGTGACCACGAGGTTGATCAGGAGAAGCCACCATGTCTTAAACGCAGAAGGGCCCTCTGGAGCCCTGTCCCCCCACCGTGGCCCGCCCTCCCCCGCTCCCTCCCCCATCCACCACCTTACCCCTTCTCCAAGCCCCATCCAACTCCCAGATCTCTCTGCACATGTGAGAGACAGGCTACCCAGCCCTGGCTCCCCACTGCCACACCCCTCCCCTCCCTCCGGAGAGATGAGCTTGCGGAAGCACCAGCAGCTGGGCCGTGGAAGCGGTGGGGTAATGGGTTCTGATCGGGACCTGCAGTCCACTGCTTCCTCCATCTCTCTGCCCTCTGTGAAGAAGGCCCCCAAAAAGAGGCGTCTCTCCCTGGCCTCACTTTTCAGACGGCGAGGACGAGAATCTAAATCAGGGCGCCAAAGGTCCAGAGACCTCCAGCATTCTGGACCTGGAGGGCTAGGAGGGGTGGATGGCATTGCCAGCATTGAGAGCATCCACTCTGAGATGTGTAATGATAAGAACTCTGCCTTCTTCTCTGTGGCTGGGACCGGAGCTGCCTCGTCTGCTGCTGCTTCTGCTGCTGCTGCCTCCACCTCATCTGCCTCAGGGCCTTGTTCCTCTACCTCCTTGTCCTCCAAGGTGGGGGGTGGGGCGGGGGCAGAGCTACTGGAGTGCCCGCTGTGCCTTCTGCGTCACTCCAGGGAGAGCTTCCCTGACATCATGACCTGTCACCACCGCTCCTGCATTGATTGCCTGCGCCAGTACCTACGCATTGAGATCTCAGAGTCCCGTGTCAACATCAGCTGCCCTGAGTGCTCAGAGCGCTTCAACCCACACGACATCTGTATGATCCTGGCAGACCGGACGCTAATGGAGAAGTATGAGGAATTCATGCTGAGGAGGTGGCTAGTGGCTGACCCAGACTGCCGTTGGTGTCCTGCGCCAGACTGTGGGTAAGCAGTGAAATTAAATACTTGGCATGTAGTGGAACACAAAATTCAAGGTTTGTTGTGAGACTCAATGAAGACAAATAATCGTGAAGTGTTTTTTTTTTGTTTTTTTTTTTTTATCAGATTTGTCTTGTGATTCTTCTATACATGAAGTTTCTTTGTCCTAGTCACCATTGAAATAAAAATTAATTTAGATATTGCGTCATTAAGTCCCTGGAGACGTTACCAAGATGGCTGCCAAGTGGTGAGACTTGCTTCACTAGGACATTGCTTAAATCTATCATCTAAGCTAGAAGTACAGTTTCACCTTTAAGAATTAAGTACACAAAGAAATCCTGCCTTTCTCTTTTAGTCAACACTTCGGACACAGTCCTCTCATCTGAAAAAACTTTATTGTAATTGTCACAGGAAAAAGCAAAAGGAGGCTCATCAGTAAATCTACCAATAAACTTGCTATGTTGGCAAGAAGGAGGTGAACTTAAGCACGATGATCCCAAACTAAGATGGTAAATAATTCCACATCAACCCCCCCAACCAGTATCCAAATCCCAAAATTGAAAACTGAATGACCATTGAATATCAGAATAGTCAGAATTTAAATGTGGTTTGTTGAGTCTAAGGATTCGCTTTGATGAGGTCAAGCATGTTCCCAAGGAACAGAAAATGGATGGATGGATGACTACAGCGGGTAGTAACTGAGTAACCCTGGGTTTAAAAACACAGAAGCATAGTTTAAAGGTGTCCAAGAAAAGTTATGAAATAAGCCAAAGAAGTTCAGCCAGTTTTTGACTGTCATTTTATCTGTTTCATTTTTTTTGTTTGAGTCATTTTCATCTTATAAAATTCAGCTGATGTAGTTAGAAAGCACTCTTTTTCATGTGTACAGTAGCATTTGATTATTTTAATGCATATATCTGCAGTTGTAAGAATAGCTTTTGCTGCTGTAGAGCTACTCATAGTTAAATTTCTGACTGGATAAATTGTGTTGTGATGATGCCTAAAGTGCAGCAAACAGATTTTTTGCATAAAACTAAATAAAAATAATTTACAGAGAGAAAAGACTGACGAGTAAGTAGAGATATTTGAATAAAACTACATGCTGTAGTCTGCACAAGTATGGCTCTCTCTGGCAGTTAAATCATTTTCATCACGAAGATATTATGTTCATTGAGATGTCATGATGGAAACTGATCATTGACTTGACTCATTGTGCATGTAATATTCTATTTAGTTTGATTTGCTGTGCTCAATCACTATTAACCTCGTCTTTCTGTATTTATTTCTGCTCCATCTGTCTGACTCGCTCCTTGTCCCTCCTCTAATAATCCAGTTGTGCTGGACTATTTTTGCTGTTTAATCCTCTCTCTTCCTGAGTGATGGCTCGTTGGCCTGCTTCCACCAAGCCCCCCCGACACTGTCACTGCATTGTCACTTTGTAGAGGCCCTGTAGGGTCAAATGGTGACTCTAATTCACTGACAAACCAAATCAGCGGCTCATTTATGTTTCTGAGTGGACATCTGTCTAAAGTTTTAACTTCAGGCTGTTCAGAGCTCCATATTTTACATTTATGGAAAAATAATTGAACCATTAATTTCCTGGCAGTGCTGAATGTGTGACATGGAATTTTTTAATACATTTTGTGTATGTTTTATTTCCTTTTTGTACATCAAGAAACAACCCAATACAGGTTACTTTAAGGCAGACATAGTGTGTGAAAATGCTTTCTTATTTTGGAAAATCATTTTCTATAAGCATGTTTCCCTGTATCATGTACCATGCTGAAAAACGCTGCCTCTCTCTAGCTCTCCCTCAGCCATTTCCTTTTCTTCCAGGAATTGTTTGAGGACTGACGGCTATAGGAGGAAAAAAAAAAAGAATTCATCCCCTCAGATTTTCTTGAAGTACTGTTTGTACTTTGTTCTGGAGCCATAGTAGCCTTCAAAAGCTAGTCAGCTGGATATGTGTGTTTTGTTTTGTAGTTGGTTTTTTTTTTTCCCCCTTTGGATGTCCTGTTTTTTAAACTTGGCCATAATAGTATTTTGAGTGTAGGAATTGTAGGTGGCATGACATGTTTTTTGTGCCTTCAGAACAGCTGAAGTAGCATAAGACACAGGTAGACTTCTTTGTCTTGGATTAGTTTTCCTGCATTTTGGTTTGAACTAGAAGTACTTGGACATGTGATAATATATTAGATTAGTGTGTGGCTCACCTAGTCTCGCTGGTGTTTTTTATTATCATCACCTGTTTTTTTTTTTTTGTTTTGTTTTGTTTTGTTTTTTTCCAGCTAATGCCCCTTTCAGTCTGTAGAACAAAGCTTGTCCTTTCCTTTGCTTTAAGATGCAAAAGACCACTGGGCGAAAAATGGCAAATCAAATCAAAATCACATTTATCAGTAGGAGCTGCAACCTTTGAGACATATCCTCCGTGTGTATACAGACGACTTTACAGCTTATAGTGAACAGCTGGCTGTTGGCTATTACCTTTGTAGTGCAGTGTTTGTTCTTAATAGCTCTTTGAATTTAGCTGTGTTTTATTGTCCTTAGCCACTTATTCCCTACTTCTCCATGTTTGTTGAAAGCAAATGTGTATTTATTGTAGGCTTAGATATTTATGAGGCTTAGATATTTTCCCATAGTGTGGTTCAGTGTAAACTGAAACAGTTTTCATCCATTTTAGTTTTTATATTTCTCTGCTGCTTTTCTATGCTTCATCCTTTTTTCTCGCTACTTCTTTTTTCCTGCTGCTCAGAGGCTGTGGACAACATCGCTTTAGCATTTTCAAAAGAAATGGTGATATCAAAACGACAAAAACCAAAAAGATCTTTGGAGTTTGGTAATTTTTAGGTGACTGTAACTTTTCATGTTGTTCCTGTGGTTGATTTGCCTGCAAGGCTTAAGACTGGTCACATTGGTTTGCAGGACAGGGAATTTGAAGCCATTTGCTTCCATATTTCTACTGTTCTTAGGCTGCATAGTGCTAAGTGCAGGTTATTTTAAATAAGACCTACAGTGCTGTGAAAAAGTATTTTCCAGATTTCTTAGTTTTTTGCATATTTGTCCCTCTGTTTTAGATCATCAAACAAATTTTAGTATTAGTCAAGGATAACCCGAGTAAATACAAAATGCAGTTTTTAAACGATGATTTCATTTATTAAGGGAAAAAAACCTATCCAGACCTACCTGGCCGTATGTGGAAAAAAGTAATTTCGCAAAGAAGAGTGGGACAAAATTCCTCCACTACGATAACTGGCAATGAGTCTTTCACATCGCTAACGCTTGATTGCAGTTTTTGCTGCCAAGGGTGACGCAACCAGTTATTAGGTTTAGGGGGCAATTACTTTTTCACAGAGGGCCAGGTAGGTTTGGATAGCTTTTTCCCTTACTAAATGAAATCATTTAAAAACTGCATTTTGTATTTATTCGGGTTATCTTTGTATAATATTAAAAAATTTGTTTGATGATCTGAAACATGTAAGTGTGACAAATGTGCAAAAAACTAAGAAATCAGGACGGAGCCAAATACTTTTTCACAGCACTGTACATGTCACTGTGATTACTCACTGTCTGCATTGTAGACACAGTTCTCAGTAGAGTAAATTGATCCACAGTGGAAGAAGTCTCTCAGGCTCTCCGTGGCTCTGTGATTGAAACTTAATCCCTGGGTTAGCCACAGATGGGCTGGGAGACTTGTGCTGCACTCAGATATAACCACGTCACACGCTGTAGGGTTTCCCCAAGGAAATTGGCTAGCTGGTACTTTGCAGCTGTTGTCTTTCAGCAGATTTACTTTTTTATTTTTACGGTTGTCTTCGTCAGGGTTATTATGCTTTTCCTAATTTTATATCATATGCATAATATTACAGTGAGTTAGATACACACACAGATAGATCTCTATATCTATATCTATCTATCTGTCTATCGATCGATAGATCGATAGATAGATAGATATGCGCCCAGACCTCCCTCTCCCCAGTGACCTCCTCCTCCTCTTCCAGGGGTACACCAAGGCGTTCCTAAGCATGGTTACCCTGCCAGGGATGGGGTTACTGGGAACTCACCTAATGCCTGGGCCTTAGCCTATGGGGTCTGCTTGGGCCCATCCCTAAAGCACTACTACACAGGTTTTCTGTGTTTTGTGGATCGGGCAGCAGTCAGGGGCGGAGACCTGGGCAGTACAATCTCTGTTTTAATGAGGTGAATGTATGTAAAATTAATCCCTGTGAGCCAAAAGCTCAGGCTTTAGACTGCTCTGTACATTATAATAAAAAATTAGTAAGAGTTGTCTGTAAAGCCATTAAACTGCACTCAGAAGGTTCACTTTTGTGACCACTTTACGAGGCTACAGTGAAATAGTCTTGCAAATGAAACATAGTGTTTAAGCAAGAGAGGACTGATGCCCTTTCTGTTTGTTTCTAAGTTCTTGTTTCTTTAACAAAACTGTACTTCAGATGCTTGCAGCAGAGGCCAACATCCCAGCAATAATTGTTAAATGAAAGAAAATGTCAGAAAAGGTAGACTTGATAGTTATTGTTCTCTCCTCTATTGCATGTCATTATCAATGAGAGATGAAGACCAAACATTGGCAAATCTGTAACAAGACATATTTTACTTTGGCTGTTACTTGATAACACCCATACACACACAGGTTTTTTTTTCCTGGCTCAAAATGAGCATTATGGCGTGACTACACATAAGCACAGTTAATCCACATATAGTTAAGGCAAAGAGTTTGTGGTACCTGTAGACAGTATTAAAGATTGATGTAATCACTGTGACTGTTGGCGGTTAATGGTGGTTTTAGACTCTGCATTTTGTGTTAGCGTTTTGATTGCTGTCATGTTGGGTTTTTTGGGAGCTAGAGTTTATCAAATTTGGATGAGGAGTTGGAGTGCTACGTTGTCAGACTCACTATGTAATGATTGAGTAACTGAAACCCTAATTAAATAAAACTGGTCAAAAATATTTTTATTGCAATAATGGTGATTTATTCATTCATTCATTCATTCCTGTGGGAATGAGACAAACTGCTCTGAGGGTGCCAGATAGTCACAGATAATAAAAAATGTAATTGAGGGTGGCCAAAGCATAATTCCTTACCTTTGCCTTTAGATGGATTGCAGTGCAAATGAACTGACAGAGGCAAAGTGACTGTCTAGTTTGCTGTTTTAGGAGATCACTAATTGTACTTGTGAGAAGATGGATTAAGTAGATGTTTTTAAATGGTATCACAGGATGTCCTGCAGTTGAGTTGAACACCATTCTGCATGACCTTTTCTCACATGTCAGCTTTCTTGTCAGTGCCTTCATTTTCATTACTTTAATTTTCATTACTTTAATTTATAATATCAGTCTTTTGCTTCTAAACATTTTGCTAATTCTGTTCAGTGCCATTGTTTTCCTTCGCACTAAAATCTTTCTAGGAGCAGAAGTCTCACCACTTGGTAGCCATCTGTCTATATTGCATTTATAGACTTTGCATATGACATACTTTAATTCTGATTCTTTGTTGGCACCATGGTGTTATATTTTGCCTAATGAGTGTTTACGTGTGTCCCCTGCCAGGTATGCAGTTATTGCCTTTGGGTGTGCCAGCTGTCCAAAGATCACGTGCGGGAGGGAGGGCTGCAGTACAGAGTTCTGTTACCACTGTAAGCAGCTGTGGCATCCCAACCAGACCTGTGATGCAGCGCGACAGCAGAGAGCACAGAGCCTCCGTCTGAGAACGGTGCGCTCCTCCTCCCTCAGCTACAGCCAAGAGAGCGGAGCTGCAGGTGGGCTGACTTAAAGATTTTACAAAAGATGCTCATTGGGGGGGGGGGACAGCAACAATAACCGTTAGCCCTCAGTGAGCACTCCCATCATCCAGATTTCGCTGTTGTAAATCATATTTTGTTACTCCCAGCTGATGACATCAAGCCATGTCCACGCTGTGCTGCTTACATCATCAAGATGAACGATGGCAGCTGTAACCACATGACCTGTGCTGTCTGCGGCTGTGAGTTCTGTTGGCTCTGTATGAAGGAGATCTCAGACCTGCACTACCTGAGGTCAGCATGTCAACATACAGTACATAAACTGACACCATTCAGTTCTTTCAGTATTCTGTTTAGAAATAAAAAACCAAAAACCCTGCTAACGTGTTGATCATTTATATATTTGTGACACTCTACACCTAGTAGTTGTACAAGTGTTTGATTGTTGATTAACTTTTGTTTCCAGAATGGTACCTCAGATTAGAAGGTTATCCAGCTTTTGGAGTTCTACCTGTTGAAGTTTGACTGTTTCTCCTCATCTTTATCTCTCTCAGTCCGTCAGGCTGTACCTTCTGGGGAAAGAAGCCGTGGAGCAGAAAGAAGAAGATTCTTTGGCAACTGGGGACACTTGTGGGTGCCCCTGTTGGCATTGCACTCATTGCAGGCATAGCTATCCCTGCCATGATTATCGGTATTCCTGTATATGTGGGAAGGAAGGTGAGGCTTAGAGCACACATAGCTACACAGTAGTTTGGGACATATTCCAGGTTTCCTCCTTATAGTTTTTACTGCATGGATTTTTTACTATTAGGATGTGTCACTATTTAGATTTACAGCTCAAGCGTTATTAAGTATCATAAAGTCATAATTCATTCTTAGTGTTCGTGTAGTCGTTTGAGTAATTCTCACACAGCGCTCCTCTAAATCTTTTCAGTTGTCCACATGCTTGTTGCGTAACTTTATTCATGTCACAGTTATCAGGAGTCAAAGTAAACATGATGAACGGCCAGAAACAATCACTGTATCAATCAGCAACTAACTGCTTCTACTGAAAAGCCAGTGTACGTACAGTCATCTAATTTTCCCAGGCTCTGAAGTTACCTTGAGCCAGCTAGGGTGAGTAACCTGCGTATCTGAGTGTACGTGCACTTGTCTTGTATCACTCACAAGTCGGGGTCTGTTTAGAATAAGAACTTAACATTACAGTAAAATGAAAGCATTCAGACTCCAAAATTCCCCACATAAGCCTGCCAAGAAGACACCAGAGCCAACAAACTTTTCTTCCCTGCTAAAATCCAGACCACATTCAGTAGTGATCACGATGCATGTGAAACATCTGAATGTGAAGCACCTGCATTCCACATGCACCGGACCAGGATTGCTGTTCAGCATTTATCATCCTGGTCACTCACTAAGCCCGTGCCATGGCCACCTTCTTGAAAGGGTGATCACGTGTCATGTTCTTCTTTAAGTTTCATATCAGCTGGACTTTGGCACTGGTGACTGACACAAAAAGTAATAAACCAAGGAGTCTTTGCAGGAATGCATTGTTAGGGTTTTGTCACGTGTTCTTTTTTTTAAGAACCTCTGTCAACCAGTATATATTTTTTTAACATTACATAACAGTTACAAAAAAGGTGGTAGATGGATTCATGACTTTCCATTGCTCATGCAGTTCTTTTTTATGAGTACCAGTGTTTCCAAGTCTTGAATAATCAGTTTTTCTTTCATATTCTTCCAAAAATTACTAGGTGTTGGTCCTGTGTCTGGGCGCAGTTTTTTTCCAATTGCCTCATAATAGCTTTTTTTAGCTTTTTTGTTTTTTAATAATATGCATTAACACTGTCTTTTACATCTTTGATCCATTCTCAAAACCTAGCCAGGTGCCATATAGGGGCTTGTTACCACTGGCACTGTTTGGCCTCACTGCAGACTGCAAAAAGCAAATTTATATTGTTTCAATAATGACATTCAGTTGGCTCTGTTTCTTTGTCGGGGCTTTTTTTCTGAGGTGTGATTTGTAACACACCCAGTCAGTGGCCAGATAAACACCTAGCCCAGACTGCATTTGTCAAAGACTTCTTGTCTTATTTGTGGTTGCTTAAAGAGGAACTTGGTGGTAGTCTTAACAATTTGCAGCAATAAATAAATAGGCAAACAAGTGTATGCTCTGTCTCCTGCAACAGTAGCTCAGTAAAGTTGTCACAATACTGCTTTACATGACCAGTGCCTCTAAATTAATTCATGAGACTCAGCCAGAAGATAAGAGGCAAATGATAAGTGTAAGTCCTAAAAGTACAAACCTGCTTCACAACACTGTTTATCATACTTCTTCAGTGGTGGCTTTGAGACCACAACTCAGTTCTTTGAAGTTCGATTTCTTAGTTTACTCTCAATGTGTAAGTCACATTTGTTCCCCTTTCTCTGTCAGATCCATAACCGCTACGAAGGCAAAGATATTTCCAACCACAAGAGGAACCTGGTGATTGCTGGTGGAGTGACTCTCTCTGTCATTGTGTCCCCAGTGGTGGCTGCAGTCACTGTCGGTCAGTCTGTTCTCTAACCTGTCCTTCCTCTGCCCCACTCCTCTCTCTCTCCAGCGCTCTGCTCTGGAGATCTTTATTGATGTACTGTGGCCTTGTTTGACTTTGTTGTATTCAGGAATTTCTTTTGTTTAATGCTCAAGTTAGGATTATGCAAAAGTTTGTTTTCAAAATCACTATTTCTCATTAGCTGTTATGTAAATATGGGAAAGATGAAAGAGAGATGGTCTGTCATGACTAGTGGGCTGCACTGTTGTTTATTAGTGCTTTGACCTCTTTGACCCTGGTGTATCTGTGTCTCACTGACTCTTTCACCCCTTAGGCATTGGAGTTCCCATCATGCTTGCATACGTGTACGGCGTGGTGCCCATCTCTCTGTGCCGTAGCGGAGGCTGTGGTGTCTCAGCTGGGAATGGGAAGGGAGTTCGCATAGAGTTTGACGATGAGAATGACATGAATGTTGGCAGCGGGGCTGCTGCCACTGGTAAGCTTCAATTTCCTGTCCTGACCTGAACTAACCCACCCTCACCCAAAACCAAACGGGCGTGTTATGCCAATCAACACTATTTCCAAATGAGATCTTTTGCTAGTTTCACAGATGGCAAGTACTCTTTCACACTCCTCAAAGCAAACTGGTCTTTCTCTGCCTCTTGTGTGAAACAAAAAGCCTACACTTGCTTGGAAAAGTGTACTTGACTGTCCCTTTTTTTTTTTTTTAATTTGGAAAAGGTAAAAGTTTTTGGCAGGCCCTTTTTTCCCCTCATACTTCAAAGACCTGCTTGAGAATTAAAATATTAGTTTTAGGTAAGGGTTAGGGTTTGTCACTAACTTGTGATGGTTTACGTCAGGGGTAAGAGGCTCAGCAGTGCATTAAAGTCAATGAATATCCTAACAAAGATACCCATACAAATGTGCCTGACTGCCCCTACTCCCACATAAAGAGCAGGAGTCGCTCTAGGAGAAACACCAGTAACAGAAAACAACTTTCAGCCCCATCCTCAAACTTGGCACTTCACTTATAAAACATCAGCAGAGATTGAAGAGGATCTGATCAACAGTTATCAAGATAGGAAATGAACAGACAGAGGTGTGGAGATTTTTTTTTTTTTTTTAATTGTTTGTAAGATGTTTCATTCTTTTATTTTATGTTCTGTGAAGATACTACATCAGTGGCAGACACCAGGAACAACCCCAGTATAGGTGAAGGCAGCGTAGGGGGGTTGACAGGCAGCCTGAGTGCAAGCGGCAGCCACATGGACCGTCTGGGGGCCATTAGGGATAACCTGAGTGAAACAGCCTCCACCATGGCCCTGGCTGGAGCCAGCATCACTGGCAGCCTGTCTGGCAGTGCCATGGTCAATTACCTAAACAGGTAAACAGAAAACACGTGCTGTAAGAATTAAATGTGGACGTAACTTCAAGGTGCTCACGTGCGTTGCCTAAATCTCTCTCTGTCAGGCTGGAGGTGCAGGCTGATGTGCAGAAGGAACGCTGCAGTCTGAGCGGTGAGTCTGGCACAGTCAGCCTGGGAACAGTGAGCGACAATGCGAGCACCAAAGCAATGGCTGGATCCATTCTTAATGCCTACATGCCTCTTGACAGGTGAGCACTGTTTAGAATTGGATAAAGCTTTTGATAAAGCGGAGTGTTCTGTTCATTAGCATTTTTTGTGTCGCTCTGTAGCTTCATAGTGTGTAATAGATGCAGTGGAATGCTGAATAACCATACACGTGTGATCACATGAACTTAACACCAAGTACTGCTTACATCAGTACTGATAGGTTAGAAATTAGGCTCATCTAGCATGTAAGCAATTTATTTTACTGAAGATGTCAATCTAGTAAATGTTATGAATAAAAAGCCCTCTAATGCTCAGTTATGCTGTAAACAAGCTACATGCTCACACATACTCACACATGCTCACACATACTGTTCTTTTCCTAACATCATGGTCTCATGTTTCCTGTGTCCTCTCTTCTTCCAGAGATGGGAACAGTATGGAAGTGCAGGTTGACATTGAATCCAAACCCGGTAAACTACGGCATCACAGCGGCGGCAGCAGCGTCGATGACGGCACCCATGTTGGCCGCTGTGGCTGGAACTGTCCCTCCAATGGCTGCACCTCCTCAGAGGGCAAAGGAACCTCCACTAAGTGGGCCAAAGAGGCCTCCTGCTCCTCATCCTCCAGCTCGGGGGGCAAAAAAAGCAAAGGCAAGCTGCGCAAGAAAGGGGGTGGAGGCACAAAGATCAATGAGACACGGGAGGACATGGATGCTCAACTGCTAGAGCAGCGCAGCACCAACTCCTCAGAGTTTGACTCTCCTTCGCTCAGTGGTAGCCTGCCATCTGTGGCTGACTCCCACTCCAGCCATTTCTCCGAGTTCAGCTGCTCTGATCTGGAAAGCATGAAGACATCCTGTAGCCACGGCTCCAGCGGAGGCGACTACCACACGCGCTTTGCCACCGTCAGCCCCCTACCTGAAGTGGAGAACGACCGCCTGGAGACCTGCCCCACTTCTTCGTCCTCTTCCCAGGGACAGAGTGCTGTGATCACCCCCCACTCCCCCACCTCCTCCCTGGGTCACAGCGCCGAGCTCCCCCCTCTCTGCTTCATCACAGAGGAGAATGTCAACCTGGTGTGCCCCACTGAGCTGGACTCTCACAGCAACACCGGAGAGCTGCTGAAAGAAAACAACAACAACAACCACCACCACCAACCACAACACCCAGCCCAAACCCAGCAGGAGCCCAAGAACTCTTGTATACAGACTGATATTTAAAATCTCAATACCATAAGTGCTGCACAGTTTTTATTTAACATCCTTTCCTCCACTAACATAACAATCATAGCTTACAGTTTGACCTGCATTTTCTGTTATTTCCCTGTAGTGGGGACATGTTATTTTGGGATGTATGTCCTTGATTAAAAAGCAGCCTTTGAGCAAAACTGAGATCTGTGTATCCACTGACTGTCAGAAGGCTGTTGGAAGTATTAGAAGGCTTCTGCAGTGCAGCCATGTGAGAAATGTTAAGGTTGTGAATGTTGGTGTCTTTTCCTGTGCGACCCATAAACTGCTGACACATTTTTGACTCTCACTCTCTGGCCACTTGTAACAGAAGGCTGCCCACTGATTTGGGTTTGTCATATTGATCTGTGTAGACTAAAATAAAACCACTGTGCCAGTTTTGCTAGTATTTGATTTTGGCTATACTGTGTGGATGCAATACCATGCAGGAACATTAAATGTCTCAGCTATTCAGAAGTGAACTCAAACAGGGACCAGGCAAGATGATTCACCTTTCCTCTTTTTATTTTCCCCAAAACATATTGGTAACAGGGGGAACCTAGAAGTTCTCGACTGTATTTATTGTTAGACTGTTGGGTTTATTTTTTTATTTTATTTTTTTTTTGTTTTTGTCCTGGATTTATGTTTGAAATGAAAATGTATAATTTGAAGGCCTGGGCTCAACATCCTTAGTCATTTTAGCTCTAAAACTGACTTAAAAACAACTGAGATTGTTTTTTTTTTTTTTTATGGATGCACACATAACTATTGTCCCATTGTGGGAGATGCTGCTCAGCGGCTCTTTAGCAGCTCGGTAACCACTGAGTTAAGACCTGTAGCCTAAAACTCTTAAGTACATGTTCTAGCACTAAGGTGACTCAGGAAGCCTAGGCCTCATTTGACTCTGTGGAAAGCTCGCAATGATGTGTTGAGGGTGTGGGTGGCCAAGGGTTATTTTTTGATTTGAGAAAAGGTCTCTGGAAGGCCGTAGTTGTTGAGATAATGCTTAAAGTCATTATAATAGCATTAACCAATGGGTTGGTCAATTCTGTGAAATTGTACAAAGAAACTGTTTTCGTCCTGTTCCAAGGTGATTTATTCAGACTGATGGTTTTGCCTCACTGAGTAAGAGAGAGCTTTGATATCTTTCTTTGTTAACTCATGGTGCCTTCAAGAAGCTGTTTGTGTTTTGTCTCCACTGTCTCTTCTAAATTCCAAACAACCACAACTCATTGCAGAATGTCTGACTGTGTAGGAAGGATGCTCATTCACATACAGAACATCCTGTGGTAGACATGGTAAATGAAGACTTTTCAATGGCCTACCAAAGACAGCACTCAGGCTCTTGTTAAATCTTAAACCTTTGACTTGTCAGCTGTAGATGCAGTATTGTGCATCCTTTTGAAACCATGGGGATGAATGATAAGACCCAGGATTATACAGACATACAGACTGCTGTTTTGTACATGCCTCACAAATGCTACGCAAATAACCGAGGCTGCACAACAGCCCAAGGCACCTTCACTGTTACCTGTATTTCTAATTACATTGATGTTTTGCAATGCACAAAGGTTAATGGGGATACAGAGGTTTGTTAATGGTTACCTTCCCTATTGATTTGTCCTGTGAGTTCCTGTTTGTGTTGCCAATCGGTGCTGCTGAGCAGACTTGAACTTAAATTGTTCTTTATTTCAGAGTGTTTGCTTAAGCCTGTGTTTACTGCTCTGTGGTCCACTTTATTGGGGCTACTGAGTCGGCTCAGGTGAACCTCAACCATTGAATGGTATCCTGACCCAGGTCTGTTACTGAATGAACACTCAGTTTGGTTCTGTGTATTAGGCTTCATGCTGCACTACTCCCTGCATTACAACAAAACATTGTTTTGTTCTTCCCCCTTAGTTCCGTTTCTCATTCTTCACCCAAATTCCAGTTTCTTGATCCTGATTTGAACACTAGTGCCAGATATAATTTGTAATTTGTGCAGAATTGCATAAGGTATTTGTATATTTGTTTGGTAATTTGCTTTACTATATGCGTGTAAATGCATATCAAAAATAAATAAAAAAAAACTATATGAAATGTTTACAGTTTCCCAGTTTTTAAGTTAATAAAAGTACTGTAAATACATAAAGTGGACTTATCATGCTCATGTCAAGCTGAATTTTTAGCTTGCCATTCACTTTTCAAAACAATCCTTAGCTGTTATACTGGGTCTTGGTACAGCTTCTCAGTTCATCCACTGTTTGAAGCAAGCCTTTTAGCTTCTTGCCTCCTTCCTTCAAGCTATATTTCTTCTAATTGACTGCCCCTTGCAAACTAAGTATGAAGGAGGTGGGTAGGGTATCTGTGCTCACGGTTAGAGCTGATCATATTAGGGATATCCACTCTCATTGACATCATAGAGGGCCGAGAGTGTTTAGAGCAGTTTGAAACCTGAGATTTTGGATCACAGGGATTACTTGCACATACACCAATCAGGCATAAAATTTTGACAACCTGCCTAATATTGTGTTGGTCCCCCTTTTGCTGACCATACACAACAAACTGCGATGCACTGTGTATTCTGACACCTTTCTATCAGAACCAGCATTAACTTCTTTGGCAATTTGAGCTACAGTAGCTCATCTGTTGGATCGGACCACACGAGCCAGCCTTCGCTCCCCACGTGCATCAGTGAGCCTTGGCCGCCCATGACCCTGTCGCTGGTTCCTTCCTTGGACCACTTTTGATAGATACTGACCACTGCAGACCCGGAACTCCCCACAAGAGCTGCAGTTTTGGAGATGCTCTGACCCAGTCGTCTAGCCATCACAATGTGGCCCTTGTCAAACTCGCTCAAATCCTTACGCTTGCCCTTTTTTCCTGCTTCTAACACATCAACTTTGAGGACAAAATGTTCACTTGCTCTTTAATATATCCCACCCACTAACAGGTGCCATGATGGAGAGATAATCAGTGTTATTCACTTGACCTGTCAGCGGTCATAATGTTATGCCTGATCGGTGTATGCTGACCTCATTTGAAAGAACATCCACCATCATTACGGTGTATATAAGGACGTAAAAGCATAATGGGTCCCCTTTTATGTCATTCCATCTTTAGTGTAATCCTGTAACTTTCACAGAAGTTTAAACTTGTTACAGGATCAAGAAAGAAGAAAAACTCCATATTTTTCACGTTTATTGAATAACCCTCTGTGAATAAAATACACTTTTTTTTTTTTAAACTCTACTGAAACATACTGTTAAAAACCACCATGTAGAGAAATTGTGGAACATGTATTATTATTGCCTCCTGCCCCCTAAAATTTGTCTCCTTATGCTAAACTTTACATTCATGTAGAATTAATGAAACATTAGAAAACAGAATGGTTTGGATTCAGGCAGTCTTTACATTTGCATTGCAGGAAGATTCAATATTTCTTACTTACAGATGGATAGAATGACTTTAAATAAGCAAATAAATTACACGTTTAAAAGAATTCTGGGTTTGGAGCTAAGTGAATATATGTGTGTGATAAATCCAAGCATTGAACAAACTGATAACGGTTACAGAATGATATAAATATATTTTCTCTTTATGAGTACCTATACGCTCACCAAAATGTAAGTCGACCCCTGAAATCCAAGGCACACATCTCACAAAGATGCTGCTTCTCTCCAGTGTGCTGGCATCTGCTGTGAGGGTGACGGTGCAGATGTGCAATGACTGGCAGTTTAATTTGGTAAACAGGTTGAACGGCACAATGCCATACCACATGGTGAAGACACAAAGGCCTGCCTTTATGAATGATAATCAATACTAGGACACAGAGCTGCTAATTTGTATAGATGAATAAAAAGAGCATGAGAGTGTTTTTTTCCTACAGCATTGTAAGATATCAGTTCAGGAGATGGTGTTATTATACTCACAGGGACAGCAGTGAGACATGCAGGTCTCGTTTGTCCATAAAGATAATACAGTACATGTGGTCATAATAAAATATTTACTTTATCTGCAGCAAAGGCATCTTTTTTAACTTAGAAGCAAATTAGCTTTTTGCTGGGTTATATTTAGCATGCACTGAATAGCATTTGGTATGTGACAGCTGCTCATTTATAAAATGATTTCAAAAACTGACTGGGTTCAAAGAGCAGATCACCTGGATTCAGTTCTGGGAAGCCTGTCCTGTGGAAAAGCAACTGCCTAGAGTGAGGAAACACCTGAGGTTGCGTTACATAATAGTACCTTGTACCCACATTTATCATTACACTAAGGTGGTGTCCCACTGTCTGCCTGTTGTACAATGCAAATAGTTCATGGTGGTACAAAAGTAAATGTGCATAGCAAAACATTCTGGAGAGAAAAATAGATTTCTTATACTGTCACGGAAACATACAGACCGGGAAGAGTGAATCGACTCGGTCCCATTGTATTGCTCATTCTGCAGCTTCCTGCCTTTGTGTACTCAGTTCTTGTGCAGTGTTTTGCATAGATCCAAGAGTAATGGTGGAGCAGCTCATGCAGCAGGTAGGAGGGAAGGGAGGGTCAGATGTATTTGTTGGCCAGATTCTGAACATCATTCTTAGTGAACTGTGTGCTCTGCACAGCTGAGAGATGCTCAAACAGCTGAGTCATGTGGTGACGTTCGTCCTTCTCCAGCAGCATTAGTACAACCTGCAAACAGGATATCATCATTTATCACCACACAGATTACTGATAAAATATTACGAACAAACTTCATGTTTCATTAACAAAACCATATCTGCACGTAAATCTTACCGAGAATCTGTCAGCAGTGTGCAGATGGTTGAGGTGTTGGTAGACAAGGTTGGGGTCTTTCTCCAGTAGGTGTGAGTCCAAGGCCTGGATGATGAAGCTGATGGTGTGTCCATCCAGCTGGGTGCTCAGGAACTGGGGAAGCATCTCCGGTGCCGTGGAGGCCAACAGTTCAGCGCAGGCCGCTGTGTTTCCACTGCAGCGAGCTGCGTTCAGAGACTGGCCGAATTCATAGGCGCTGGTGGGCTGGAGGTTGATGGCGATGTCCTCTCCTCTGCAGCTATTCTCTGAGTTGGGGACAGTTGTGACATTCTCTTCATCCTCGACCTGAGGAAGGAGATGGACACGGGTGATAAATTTACAGAAGAAAGAGAAAGAAAGCTGGCTGGTCTCAGTCAGTGAGTCACAATCTGGGAAATCTGCTGCGTTCATTGCCTTTTTGTAGAAGTAATTTGTCTGGGATGCAGTGATCGCATCTGAGATACTTGAAGCCTCCATCTTTCCCCATTGGAGTGCTAAAGCTGAACCAAAAGAAATGAGATCCTCACAACACTCACTCGCCTTTTAGAAAACTTAAAATAGCACTTCAGCTTTCTCTGCTCTCTATCCCCTTTTTCTCTTTTAACAACAAGCTGAAAATGGTTAAAGGCTGAAATGTAAGGTGCTGGTTTTCAGTACATCTAACCCCACTCGTGCTTCATTTGGTGCTTTTTATTGGAGCATTTTATGCCTCATTACATCATTAATAGTAAATGAGGACAGAGTACAAAGGGGAATGACATGCAACAACCAGGGGGCGTTGCACTTTGTGATCAGTGCCCCCAGCTCAGTGTTACATGTAACAAAGTCCAGGGCTAGAACAAAACCAGAGCTGCTCACATGGTTTCCCAAAAAGTTTCAGGATTAATGAGGCCTGGAGTTTTCACTTTAACCATCAAGCTAAACAAAACTATTCAAGGGAGGCTTGGTGGCCCTGCTGTGCAAGACCAGTCCCCCTCCATCACAACACCTCTACCTCCTAACCGCTTACACATATAGACTCTCTAATATCAAAAGCAGATATGTCGTTGGATACAATAAGTGGAAAAATGTTCACTTTCATTGAAAATGAATTTTAAATCACTGTATTTACCTCTGTGATGGGGACAGTTTTCCTGGGTTTGGTTGGTGAAGCACTGGCCAGACTCTGTCTGAGCAGCTTTGTGACCTCCTCCAGCTCCTTCTCAGCCTCCTGCACATTGGGATCTTGCTGCAGTACTTCCTGCAGGTCAGAGCTGCATGCCAGGTAGTCCTGGTGGAGAGAGACACAAAAAAATCCAGCTTTATGTATGAAATATGTGAAAGGGAAATTTCAGACAGTTTCTCTTCAGCTACCCCATTAAAGAAAACACTCCCTTATGGCATTAGTCATTAAAGTCCAGCTCTGTTCACCTTGAGGGCTTTATTGGCCATGGCTCGTCTGTAGAAGGCCTTCTTATTGGTTGGCTCCAGTTTCAGTGCTGCATCACAGTCCTCCTTGGCCTCAGCAAATCTCTCCAGCTTCAAGTAGCACAAAGCTCTGCACACACACACGTCACTTGTGATTTTCATTTTTCTCACCAGTACCTCATCACATTTGATGCATGACTAGAAGGCATCACGAGTTTGTGACTCATCGACTGTGAATCAGGTTTTATAATAACAGCTGAAGGCATGAAAAGATCATTTTCTTATAAAGCCGAGAGATCAAATTTACACCTCAGAAATTTGCTCCTAAAGCTACTTTTCTAAATGAATTTTCTGTTGTTTTTTTCCAACTGGGTCTCAGCAGCTGTGCGGCGGTAGCATATGGGTGTTTGCTCTGGTGTGGCTGTACATACAAGCTGTTTCCACAGCAGAGCTCCACATGCAAACACCAACACACAATAGGAAAATATTCACGTCAGCATCAGTTTTCCTCTGTGACACGATCAACACCATCTACCTACTATTGTGCTCTGTTCCAATTTACTAACAATACGTGCTAATTTAGCACCAGTGACAGGCGGGATGACTGGTTAGGATTAGACACAGACCTGAATGCACACCTGACAAATGACAGCTGGGAATCATTAATCAGCCTCTTTTAATTTATTCAAACCAACGTTGGGGTTTTCTGGCTGTTTTCTGACATCAGGGTGAACCAGCAGTAGAGAAATAAAAAAGAGAAAATAAAAGAGACCGCAGGAGTGTGTGTGTTCATGTTAAACTAACCTGTTAGTGTAGATGGTGCACTCCTCTGGCTTAAGCTTAAGGCATTCTGTGTACTTTCCCAGAGCATCCTGGTATTGGCCCTTCTTCACAAAATCGTTCCCTTCCTGCTTCAAAGCTGAAAAAAGGACTTCCGCTCTCCTCTCTAGAAGACAAATCAAAAAGTGGTCATTACTAAATACTGCTTATTCACACAGAGACCAGGACCTCGCTTTTATAAGCCTGTGCTACACAGCTGGAGGGTTTAAGCACTTGAAATTAATGCTGTGCTAGCTGGACATGAGCCATGAGAGCTAAGTCAGCAATCAGTCACGCTGTGGACCAAGGGCTAATCAATCTGCTGCAGAGTGTCTGCAGAGTGTCTGCAGGGAGGCAAAATTGTGCCAGCAGGTCCATTCTTTCATTAGACTTTAAAAATAACATCCGTAGCAAAGCCTTGGGAGCAGAGAGACTGGATGGTCGGTGAACAGGGGTGACACGTCCACTTATATAAAAATTAGGCCTTTCACATTTCCTCCTATCATAGGGGGAAGTGAAACAGGAAGACATTTCTCTCCCGTTCCTCTACATAAGTATCAAGCAGAAGAAAGGCTAAAAAAAGAAACTGAGCAAACGAAGCCACATTATCAGAAGAAAAAGCTACTCACGAAAATGTTAAATTAAAAACATTCCAATATTTGTTAATCCGGTTCATTTGTAATGTTTGTTACCGCTGGACGTAGTCAATGAGGACCTACAACACATACAAAATTTGTTTTTATTCATTCATCATAGTTGTTGTATGTAAAAATTTCTCAACTATTCTCCCTGTGTACCGGCATGTCCCAGCTCAGGGATAACCAAGCACTTCTTAGTATCTAACAAAGAGTATATCTAAACCTGACTGATGCTAGTAGGTGTAACCCTGTATTTCTGCAGACAAACATTAATTCAGCATCATGACTCCAAAAAAACAAAACAAAACAAACAAACAAAAAAAAAAAAAAACAGACCTGCATCCCTAGTGGCCTTCTCTGCTCGAGCCTGGAGGACCTCAGCGCTGGGTGGCTCCTCTCTGCGGTGCTGCTGAGCTGACAGAGGCACCAGGGGGATCTCGGGAAGTTTCTCTCTCCACTCTGGCCCGTCCTGCTCAATGAGCAGCCGGGTGATCCTGGAAGAGGACGTGGGTCGGTCCAATGTTACAGATATTGAAAAGGCTCAGAGAAAGTAAGAGTTTAAGCTATAACTAATCTGCCCTTTTCTACAGTTTAATGTTTATTGTTTAACGCTATAGATATATAAGGACATGAATGAAATCTTTGACCCTTGAACACAAATCAGCCAGGTGAGTTTCCGTATTGCGTAATAGAGAAAGGACACACAGTCTGAGAGGCATAATTAGCCTCTAGCTGGAGCTGCTTTTGCCCAGCTAAATCTGTTAGTCTCTAATTAGCCTGTGTGTAATGGTTCACTTGATTTGTTTTGAACTCGTCTTCTAATTATGTTACAATGTCATTTCTGGATTTCAATCATAGAACATTTTCAAATGAGGAAGAATATGGCAGATAGATGTCTTTTTATTTTAATATCTCATTTGTCTTTTTATTTCCTTGTCTCTGACACCTAATGATAGTTTGTGTCAACAAGAATTAAAATAGATGGCAAATGCACTTTCATAGTAAAACAGCTGACATGGGTGCTACAATATTCTAATGCTTGCTTTTGCGATACCATTTGAACATCTTTAATGGGACTGTTAAATCACCCTGCCCTGTTTTCTGCAGCCTCTTAGCTGAGACGAGTGGTGAAGACTTATACCTGTTGACACTGTCGTGAGCTGCCTGCACGCTGATGTCTATCTGCAGGACTGTCTTGTAATCCACGTAGGCCTTTCGGTAACGCTCCAGGGACTCATAAGCCATAGCTCGGCGCAGGAGGGGCTTGAGGAAGAATGGCTGCAGCTCCAGGGCTCTGGTTGGTATAAATAGTTGTGATGAGACAGGAGTAAAGGATCAAGTCTGACGCCCCTGCTATCGATGCTAGGGTAAAAGGTGTGTCTGTTCTTTTTTTTTTTTTAGATGTTTCTGTGTTAGTGAACAAGTCTGAAGGAGTGATCCAATTTTTCAACAACCCAATCTTTCTGCAAACACAACAAGTATATTTAAAGACTTTCTCATGGGAGGTTCCCTCAAGTTATCTCGAATCTGCTGCTTATAAAACCACTTCTAAAGAGATTAATTACAATCCCTTACACCACACCCCAGTGCAAATCCCCTCCCCCTCATAAAATAACAGATCTGCTACTGAGGCTGCTATCTGAGGGGGCTGTCTGCAGAAATTTTTAGCAGTGTTTGATTGTTAAGATGAAACCCAGGGACAGTTATGGCATTTGTTTTCATACCCATAGCAACTTTTCACACATCTTACTGAAAATAGTGGTGGGAGTTTTATAAATTCTCACCTTGTGCAGTCCTGTATACAGTCCTGACTGTTCCCGTCTTTCAGGCAGCATGCTGCTCTGTTGGAATATAGAATACATAGATCTTCTGGACTATCGATCCCTGCATAGAAAAAGAGACAAATATCACAGATATAACGCACAGCCTGGAAAAAGCGCATGTAGTTTGGCAATTGTTATGGAGCCGGAATACAGAATATCTGTAAAGGTGGGATAAACCCAAAGAGACTCTTTGGATGTGTTATGACTCATCTATTTATTGTCTGAATCAGAATATTTAATGTGCTCTGTGAGGAACTGTAGAAACATATGTTGCAATACTGAGTTCCTGTCATGATGAAATAAAGAAACTACTTTAGCACAGAAGGAGTGACTTTCAAAACCAGTTATAGTAAGACACTGATGTAACATTTCTTCTACTTCAGACTGATGAATACAAAATGATGAACACACATTCACACATACATTTAATGTAACAATTCTACTAGTCTTTATTTGCAAGTTTTCAACCGTACTTGTTCTTTGTTGGGACCCAAAGGAGGCAGGGTGCCTTTAACACGACAGTATATCTGTGCCTTTTGCAAGAGTGACACTTAGTTAATATTCCTAGACAGGGAACACGATGATCACAGGAATCTTGTCAAACCACTTTAAGGACTTTAAGAACTGCACATACTGTGTTTTTCTCTCCACCTGCCTCACACTAGTTTCGCAGTGTTTTCATCACTATCACAGAGTTAAGCAAATCACACAGGCCTACACTGCATGTTACAGACAGAGCAACATTCTTCTGCTACACTAAATACATTCAGCTTAGTGTGCCGCCTCATCAGAGGAAATCAGATTATGAATGATAACACAGTGTGCCAGTGACGATGATGATGATGATGCCTTAGCAACTTCATACACTTGGTGAGGTCACTGTGACAGTGGATCATGTAAAGTTTGTTACAGATCTGAACTAGAGCAACTGTATGCAGACCCAACCACAACTTTGAGACCCTGTAAAAGACAGAGTGTTATGAATTTGTTATGAAAAGCACTGCATGTCTAGATTAGCTGACATCTGTTGTTTCCCACAGTAATCCAGATAGAGAATCCCCAGCCACTTTTACATCCACTTCCACAGCCTTTACGGAGTACATTATGGCTGTCCGGAGAGAGAGAGACAGGCCATATGTCTGATGGAGGATGAGCCTGACAAGGAGTGGTTCCTCTCCCTCTCACTCTCTGTGAGAATTATAGCTGCAATCCTACAAATTCAATTTCACAGTGAGTGGTTAGAGGTCATGTGACTTGGACGGACCTGAGCTGAGAGGCTTAACACCAGGCTAAAACAGAAACACTGTCTCCGTACAGGCACACGTGACGCATCGTTCCAGGGACAAAGTCACTAAATACGCCAGCAAACACCGTAATGGATCTCACTGAAATTTTGGAAACTGTTTATAAACTGTATTTACACTAATGTGAACTCTATGGACAGAGAACTTTGAATTGTTAATGTGGATTTTTTTTTTTTTTAATGGAGACTTTTTTGATATTCTGTTTTCATGTGTAAGATTCTGCAGTGTGAAAAAGCGACAAAAATAAATAAAAGCACTGGCATTATAGCTGCAAGGTCATGACTTTTGATTTACAGCTACGTTAGATAGATGCAGGCTCAAGAGCATCTACTTTTTAACACCATAAAGAAGTAGTTATTAAAATGTGGTGATGAATAAACTGTTGAGAAAACAGTCAGTCAGTTAAACTATGACTCATTTGCTTCTTGTCACAGTCAGTTTATAACACAATGTCAGCAAAAATGTTATGTTTACTGACATGGTGGCTCACAGTTACCTTCTCTCTAAAGTCATATCAAACAAATTCTACAATGTGACTGAACCACTGGCCACATTACCGAATAACAATAAGAACACTATCAACAGTGAGGACCCGTTAGCCTTACCTGAATCTGTATAGCCCTGAATGGCTTGTGAGTATTTCTCCAACGCATCGGCAAACTGTCCATTTTTAAACAGCAGGTTTCCTTCATTCTTTAGCCGGGCCAGGGGTGGGGGCAGGGCCCCACATGGGGCATCAAGGTTGACAGTTTCTCCTGCATTTCCTCCAACCAGAGTTGGCTTATTGCTGCTGCTCTGATCACCCTGGATTGAAGCTGTCGAGCCCCTCTTGCTTGATCCATTGGCTACCTTTTCCTTGGAGTCATGTGAGACTTTGTACTTGTCTGAGCTGCCTCCTCTGCTCCTCCGGTGTCCATGGTGGGAGCTGCTGGACTCGGCGTTTGGACCCCCGTCCCCTCTGCCGTGGGGCTTTTTTTGAGCGTTACCCATGTCTCCCCTTTCCGCAGGAGTAGCTGTGCTCTCCTCCCCTCCCACAGGCTGGCTGGGTTGAACCGGACAAGCTGGAAGGGAGAGGGAGGAAGGGAGAGGGAGGGAGGGAGGGAGGGCAGAGGGAGCAGAGGAAAAGAGCAAGAGAGAAGGGGGAAGACACACCCACAGGAACAAGTCAGCAGTTACATCATAGTGTGGGAGGGGAGAAACAGATGACACAGAGCCACTTCAGACAGAGAGTTCCAGGAAGCAGCAACTCTGAACAGTGAATTATGACAGGGCTGTGTGGGGGTAGGGCAGACACGCTCATGCACGCACTGTCACTTCACCCAGAAGGGGAATTTCCTCTATCTATAGCACAGCAGACAGAAGAGGATGTGATTAAAGGCCTGCTATTACCAGAAATGTTGGAGCTTCCTCACATGCTCTGTACAAATCATAATTGTATTAGAGGGCAAATCCTTCAGCTACTAAATCAAGCACAACTATAAAGACACAGTACAGCCTGCTATAAACTTACATTTTAAGACTCCATTCAAGTTACATAAATTAAAGCAGTACTAGAATTTTGAGTTCAGTTAAGTCACCTGTTATGAATTAAGTGAGTATTATGGTATTTTTTATGGAAATTCTTGTTACTGTTCACTGATATACAATATAAATACCAATATATCTGCTATAAGGTAAAAATCTGATCTGATAGGTGACGATCTACTGGGAAACCTCTATCATAGGTCTACCGATTGACTTTATTCAGTTTCTTTGCTTGTTAGTTTTTAATGTGAAATCACCAGTAATAAATGAATAAAGGCTTAATGCGCAATTATCTTCTGGCTTGAGGACAAAAATGCTAACTTACTCACAACACATAGCCTAACCTGTGCTGACTGTAACTAAAAAACAAATGTAATTTAACTGCACGTTAAATAAAGAGAAGGAAACATGAAAATCAGTTACAGTTTGATTGACTTTTGAATGCACTTGAGGAATCATAAATGGCCATTAGCTTCTTTATAGTCTCTATGTTTGTGTTTAAGGATATTGATTTTTTTTTTTTTTGGCGGTTCAAACAATCTCACCGGTGTTATTTGCTGTGTTCTCACTGTGACTGTTGTCATCTTGCTCTTCTATCTCTTGGATGAGGATTTTTTTGCCCTTGCGTTGCTGCTCTGGTTGACATTCCTCCATCTTCTTCTCAACGTGACACAAAAGTTGCTAAAACACAAATAATTCATACATTAGAACTTTTTCACTTTTTCTCCAACCCAGTTGTCAAACCTACTCATATCACAATCAATCATATGCTACTGAGTTACAGTGATTGGCATGTGTATCATTGCAAAAAGCAACATGTTCTGCCCATTTACCTCTAAATTACACACAAATAAAAAAGGAATTTAAACAATGCCCTCATAGGGGTCAGCTAAACACAGCGCATCCTGAGCTGTCCCACTGATACAGATCTGTTGAAAAATCATCCAAAAATCATTCTATATTTACAGTAGTGACATAAATACGTGAATACCTTCCTCTAATATAATCACTACATCCCTGAACCCTCACAAATACAGTGACATCTAGTGGAGAAAAGGTGTACTGGCACATCGTGACCATGCCTCAGTACTATCACCTACAGTAACTGCAGTGTTCTGCGGCTCTTCCTTAAGCACCATCCTCAGGTCTTCAGCGGCCATGAAGAAGTTGCCCATATGATTATAAACAGTAGCACGACGAAACAGTGCTGAAGAAAAGAAGTACATTACATAAGTATCACATACACTGATGCTACTGTATTTAAAGTTATAACACATCATGTAAATACATGTAAAAAATGCAGGTGTATTTATTTTGGAAGTATTACTGTGTTAGAATTCTAGAAACAACATTAAAGTACCTTTCATATTGCTCGGTTCTAGCTCGAGCACCGTCTGGCAATCTCTCATGGCATTGTGCCAGTGCTTGAGATTGATCTCTGCCTGGGCTCTGTTGTTGTATGCAGCCACAGTTGGTATAATGGAAAGGCTCCTGTAATGGAATGAACAATAAAAGAAACCTCTCTTTACATTAAGGTTATTGCACAAACACTCCTACAACTACAACTACATGAAAGATGGCAGTTTACTACTTACAGTAAATGCCAAGCAAAATCATAAAATCCTTTTAAGAGGCGTTAAGTGCTTTCTGTAATAAATGAGTTGTTTAAAGAACCTGACCTGGAATAGTACGCAACCGCCTCCTCATAATCGTTAGCTCTGAAAGCTTCATTGCCTTTGTCCTTTTCCCGATTTGCCAGAAGGAGCTTCTCCTGTTGTGACAGCACTGGGTGCATTGTAGAGGAGACCATACATACAAAAATACCATTACAACATTAAATACCATTACACAAAAATACCAACACAGCTGAAGTACGCTTTATGCTTTATGATTGTCACAAAACAAATAACACTTTCTATACATAATACATTACATGAGGCGTCCACTTGAGTCTTGATTTTGGGATGCCCTGTGTTTATAATGGCTGGTGGATCATTTTTGTCCACATTCCCTTCTATTTTCTCACATTCCTTTTCCACATCAAACCTGTAAAAAAAAGTGAAATATATACACTTGGGCAAAGGTCAGCTTTTTAACTCTGGATCACTGTAATGAAACTAGATTAGTTTTTAAGCCTTTTTACAAAGTAAAGCACTTGGGAAGCTTTTATGTACAGAGAATGCAGCTGCTGCAACAGTGTGGTCTTTCTTCTGAATATAATAGACAAATGCGGAGGCAAAATGACTCACTTGTCCCATTCTCGATAATCACGCGGAGGAATGCACTTTGAGGGTTTCTTTCTTTCTTTTGGAACTGTGTTCTGCAATGAGAAAAGCCTTTGTTTAAATATGTGTCTTCTGTACATACATGTAACTGGTTATGCACTGCACATGGCTTGATTTTTACCCGACTCAGCGGAACGAAGCAGTTGGCACCTCTTACAGATGGCATATTTTCTTTCACTAGATCATCAAATATTGACTGCTGTTTCAGTGAAGTTTCAGTCTTTTTGGTTTCTTCTTGCCATGTCTGTGAAGAACAAAGTATCCAGAGAAACAAAGCAGTACGTGAACAGGACTTATTAAAAACAAACAAACAAGAAAAAAAAAAGAAGCTTTTCCCTGCAATATTTTTCATTCACATTTGCCATACTGTATTTTGTTATGATGTGCACAATTATCCCTCTGCAACTGATGATCGGAGATGCATAATCTAAATGCAATATTGTATATACATTTTACCATCTCAGTGGAGACTCAGTGAAACTTCAGGTGATGGTGAGTACATGACCTTCATAAAGAAAACCTCGCTAACAATATAAAGAGAATATTTGCTGAATATACAAACTCAGTTTTTCCTCCTCATGTTGAAGGTGGCATTTACCTCAGTACTCTCAGGATCTTCTCCAGGTATTTCACATCTTTGCATTTTTCAATGTAATCATAGTCCAGGTGCTCCACAGGAACCTTCCCCCTGTAGTCCACAGCGGTGGATTGGCTCTGAAGGGAGAAAACTGCGTCTGCACTCATGTCTGGAAAGAATTTCAGTTTACAGAGTCACCGTGTCAAAAAGAGTTCCGTAAAAAGGACACGTGGCAGTTCTGAAATATAATTTTTTTTTATATCTTACTAGCTTTATAGCTAGCTAACTTAACGTTACTGGTCATTTTCATAGTTCGTCAGAAACAGCTGAGTTATATATTTAGGAAAGTAAAATTAAGGGAAGGCAGAATTGTCGCTTAGAACAGTACAGTGTCTCTTGAGTAATTCGTGTAATGTTACCTTAATGCTTAAAAAAGTTAGCGTTAAGGAAAACTACTTTACCTGCTACTATTGGGCTGAACGTTCATTTACAGAGTGGTGGTGTGTATTGCTATGGTAACCACACAGACGGAAGGCCGGTTGCACTAAGAGGAAGCACGTGACACAGCCAACAGAGGGCTCCAAATTTGAAAAAGTGGCGTGGTGAACACAACAAACAGAAACAACAGTGGGGGGGGAAAGCCGAGGCCTGGAACTGAGCCTGAAGAAACAACATTGCCTACGGAGGCCACGGCCCTTGTAGTAGCCCGGTTTTAACTTCAGGTGGGTGTTTTTGTAATATTAAGTACGTTTATTGCTGAAAGTGAACGTTTTATAGATTGTGAGACATAAAATGTGTCTGGCAGGCCACTGACATTACCTCGCAGTGGTTGTAGCTTTAGGAGGCTAACAACGAAGCTTGTCTACTCGTCAATGTTCATTGTACTAGGTTAAATGCACAAATTACTGGATGTTAGCTTATTTACCAACGAATAATTAATCCCTACATGAGCACAGCAGCTATTTCTTTTACATGCCATGGCAGGACAAACACAGGTGAAACTCATAAAATTAATTATGGGTTTCCAGTGTTCCTCAGCCATTCCAGTGGGGCTTTATTCACATTAGGCCCCTATACCATCTTAATGGAGGAGCGCCATCACTTATTATTTATGAAACCTGTGTTTCCCCTGCCGCACCTTGTCAAAATGGCTGCTGTGAAAGAAGACCCGTTGAACTAGTATAGTGCGTTAGATTTCACTGTAAATAAACCTTCATCCATTTTCGGATGAATTTTTTTTTTTTTTTTCCAATATCGTTTTTTTGTGTATGGTGATATTGCAAGGTTCCCTCTTACTTGTTTACCAACAGATTCTTCTGGTGTCTCCTATTTCTTTAGATTGAAATAAATGTTAAGATAACTAGGAATATAAAAGTGTTAGAGTGGTATGGACGCCGCCTTGGGTGCACTGTCAGCTGCGCACAGCTGGTTGGGCTCTGTGCTTTATTTTGGCGGTTATAGAGCTCTTTAAAGCGGCAGCACGGAGAGCACGCCACGGGGGGATTTAACACAGCACGTGCTCTCATAGCAACGTTGATGAAACAGCTGAGAATGTTTAGTGTTGAACCAGCTGATTTGACACTTTGTGTTAGACAAACTGATAATTTTATAAACTGAAAAGTAACAAAAAAAACCCCAAAAACCTGGGCAACAGCCTTTTAATTTACCACAAAGTGAGTCCAAATATACTACACCAAATAATACATTTATGGGCTTTTTAATGTCATTTTTGCTGTACTGAAGTAGTTCCATTTACTATATTCTCTTGTCTGCAGATGACTTGTAGTCCCCCACAAGCTGAATTCTGTGTTTGAGGCAAAGGGTGCACTCAGGAGGAGGAAAATGCAGTGCACTCCTGAATCTAATCTCTACCTGGAGGGCTATAAGGGGCAGCACTGTTATGATGACTGCTCTGACAGTGGATACTCGGGTTTTTTCCAGAGTCCGTGCAGCATTACTGGAGTTGACTCCTGTAGTTCTTTGTCTCCAGTAGAATTGGATGAAACGCCTAAAGAGAACCTCCGGCTTTCTGTCACGCCTAGGGAGAAGTTCAGGGAACCAATCAGATTTTTGGCCAAAGACTCCAGAAGGGTATTGCAGGCTGTAAGCTGGTGTGAAACTCCTAAAGTATACAAAAGAGATGCCTCATTGCGGCACAGACTTCTAATGTGTAAACCCACCACAGATGTCAAAAACGACAACACAAGATCACCGTGCACCAGAAGGACTGAATCCCCCATCAGTGGGTCTGAACCCTGGCTCAGTACATCGTTTGACTCTATAGATATTAAGATGGGGGCATCAAGCACTTTAAAACTGGACCAGGACCTGTCACTGTCTGGCAGGAAACGCCGTGTTCTCTTCACCCAGGTGAGGACCTCCACTCTTGAAGATGGTAAACACAACTGTGGTCACCTTCCCAGTTTTGAGAGAGAAGTCTCACTCACAGATGCAGATATCAGTGAGAGCATTTCTGCATCTGACCAATGTAATGTCAAGACTCCAGGCTTCAGCAAATTCCTACCTGTCTCTAAAGAAAACTCTCAGTCACCATCGGGAAGCGAGACAGATAACCTGTATGACAGCTCAAGTGTCTTGTGCACGCCATCATCCACACATATACCCAACTATATCAGGTATGTGTTGTTTTTATTCACTTAGAAAATAATAATTTGAAATATTTAAAAACATCTGTATTAACCCGTTTCTGACCGTGGAACAGGTCTGTGAGCGAGGACAGTGGTTTCAGCTCAGTGACCCTGGATAAATCCCAAGACTCATCGGTGGACCATGATGGCTCATTCCAGGAGCTGCTGCTCTCCGCCTCCAGAGGAAACTCTGAAACCCCAAATCCAACAGAGGCAAAGCGGCGCTCCCGTTTGCAGCGTCAGCACAGGCTCTCTACTCTTAAAGAAGGTGGCTCTCAGTCTGAGGAAGACCCAACAGACAGAAAGCATCAACATCCTTATCAGTGCCACAGCCATTCTAAAGAAGATGAGGTTTTTGCTGAGGATGCCACCCCTCGTAGTGTCCTCTATGTTAAATGTGGTAATAGCATGACCTCTGATAGTTTGGCCTCAGCAAAACAAAATTATACCACCCCACTAAAAGTGACTACAACCAAGGCAGAAAACACAACACCTTGTTGTACAGATCCTGCTAATCCAGATATCACCCCTCTCAGGACGACTCCAGTTAACCTCTCTCTGACTCCAGCTCTGCAGCTAGTTCATGCTATGTGTCAGCACAATGCCCAGATGTTGGCTGGCCAAAGTCCAAGCCTGAAGGAGCAGCTGAAGTCTGCAGCAGCATTGACAGAGACCCCGGTGACTTTCAGGACCACCATGCCATTGGCAGGGCTGATCGGCAGGAAGATGGGCCTAGAGAAGGTGGACATACTCACAGAGCTGAAGAAGAGGAACCTCAGGCATATCCTGGCTGTCATATTCTGTCAGCTAGACTCTGAGAGTGTTTACAGGTGATGAATTCATGTTTCCAAATCTTATTTACTCTTACAATGTAGTTGCATTTACCATAGGACCGCCTCGAAAACGAGATGTCACATCTCAAGTGGTTTAGCCTGATACAATAAATTTGAATAGTATCACCTATCAGTGATAGAGTAACCTTACTTATCACACATTACGTATTGCGTTTTCAGTTTGGTCATTCAGTAAACTCACGATTCATTTCTAAATAGTTCAGTAAAATCCAAAATTACAATCTGCAGAATCCTGTAGAATTGTAGCACTGACTGATGCTGAGCTGAAACATTACACTTGTCCATGTATGTCAGTGTTTATGATGTAAAACCAATGCAATTTTTAGTAAAATCAGAGGAGTTCAATTTGTAAAACAAGCTAGTCTAAAAAGTTTAGAGAGCTGAAAATATTCATCTCACACCTGTATGTGTTTTGACAGGTGCAGCCGAGTGTGCAAAAGCTGGAATCAAATTATCCAGCAAGACAAGCAAGCTAGGTCAAGGAGAAGAAGCCACCTGAGTCAAGTGGAGGCTGCTCTCGAGGTATGAGTCAGGCTATGGCTAAAGGCCTTCTGTGAGTGTATGTCTGTGTGCAGCACTGTATCTTTTGTTTTGTTAAAGACAAAACATCTGTTATCATAGTCTTTGCTCTGTGGACATCAGTGCATACATACACCAGTACAACAGCAGTATTTCAGTTTTACGTAACATTTCCATCGCTGTCATCAGCTAATGATGACTAATAGTTGAAATGACTTTGCTGTTGTCTCATAGCTTTGTGGTGCTGTCCACGTGACTGATGCAGAGACCAGAGTCACTTTGCTTAAGCGGTCAGCCTTGAAGACGGTTCAGGCCCAGTCCAGGACTTCCAGCTACTGCACCCCGCAGTCAGGAAATGGAACTTTAACACCATTGCAGCTCAGCGCCTTACATTCAGACAGCAGCAGCAGCAAACGGGATAAATTTCTGGAGGTGAGTTACAAAATTATTAAACTGGATTTCCTTAAACATATTGAATGTTTTTGGTTCAGTGCAAGCTAAGGTAGGAACCCCCCCCCCTTTCTTTTTTTTCTTTTTTTTTTTTTTTTTTTTTTTTTTTTTTTTTTTTTTTTTTTTTTTTTTTTTTTTTTTTTTTTTTTTTTTTGTTTTTTTTTTTTTTTTTTTTTTTTTTCTGCAATTT